>LR812525.1:42520961-42705961 GCA_903798195.1 Danio kyathit
AATTGCTGCTAGGACAGCACATGGATTCACTAACAGAGTCAGTCAGACTAAATTTGACAAAGAAATTTAGCATTGACCCAGATAATGTTTGGACATTAGAAGAATGCAAGAAAGTGCTTGACGCATGCATTCGCAAAAACAATGTAAAAGGCATTATCTGCTGCTACAGAGAATTCAGTTTATCTCGAGTTAAACAACAAGCTCAGGCTAAATCAGAATTAGAGAAACAGATCCAAGAGCTTCATGCCAAGATAACCTCATTAACAAAACAACTGAACCTCAAGAAATCAAAAACTGACATTATAGAAGTTAGTCAGCCTGATAACAAACATCCTGACTTACAAACTGTGTCT
The DNA here is from genome assembly GCA_903798195.1 of Danio kyathit. Lineage (NCBI taxonomy): Eukaryota > Metazoa > Chordata > Actinopteri > Cypriniformes > Danionidae > Danio > Danio kyathit. The sequence continues at coordinate 42,521,315 of LR812525.1, forward strand.
GAAACAGACATTTCCATCCAGTCAGTAAATGATATGCCGGTAGGTTCAGTGGAGGTTTGTGGTGCTAGGACAAGCTCTAAGAGAACTGAGAGTTTACACAACAACACTTCTGTTGTTCAAATTCAAACAGTTTCCAGAACACTAGGACCTAAAGAAATAGAGAGACTGTCTCAAAGCTTACCTTCAGCACGCACACATTTTTCAGAGTTTAGCAAAGCACTGATCAGCAAAATGCGTCTTTATGAAATGTCATTAACAGAAGTCACCCAGCTAATGTCTCAAATTCTCACAGAATCTGAATTCAACAGTTTTGAGCGTGCTGTGACCTCTGAATTACCACATGCCAGTAGGGATGATTTGAGAGAGGGTGTTTTGAAAGCTCTAAAGAACATTGTTGGCCCAAAGATCGATTGGTCAAAAGTGACTTGTTGTGTGCAAAAGAAAGATGAATCCGTGAATGAATTCACTGAGAGATTTTGTCAATCCGCCATAACTTACAGTGGATTAGCTGATAATTCAGACAGTGTGCTAAATGATAAGGGACCCCTTGTCCGCATCTGGTCAGATGGCCTTGCAGATGAATACAGAAAAGCTTTGCCATTTCTTAATATCACCTGGTCTACCACCACTCTCAGAAATAATCTGAACAGTTTAGCTTTGTGGGAAAGAGACTCTAAAATCAAAGACAGAGTCAGAATTGAAGCAGCCGCCACTAAGATGAACACAGAGAAGACATCAAATCATAAATGTCTTAGGAAAAATATCTGTTGTAATTACTGTGGTAAAAAAGGACATTGGATGAGGGAATGTAGGAAGAATAAAAAGAACTTTAAAGAAATGAACAGGGTAAATCAACTTTTGAACAGTTTGCTAGTTGCCCTCAACATACCCCTCCCCTCATCACTGAATACATTGAGCTGTCCACAGAAGTGCTAACCATTTTTGGCTGTGAGTGCTTAATGTTCCAGTTAATTTACAATTAAGATAAAAGACTCTTTGTAAAATGACACAAAGGAAACTTCTTCCTTTTTATTGGGGAACTCTGCTCAAGTCCACTCACAGCCTTAAATGTGTTTACACATATTCCAATCACTACCCATTCAATGTTATGATGTCTGATAGGACTGATGTTTATTGAATGATAGTTTGAGTCTCACATTTTAAAGTTTGTCCGCCACACTCAGGGACAGAATAGGACACACAAACCAGTGAGGAGCCCAGGGCAGAACTGAAAGCAACAGGCTTCAGGGGCCGCACCCTGTGGTGAAGACTCCCCTTTTCCCCATCTATTAGTCCTTCCTCACCTCACTGTTTTATAGGTGTCATAACTTTAAGATCAGGAGACAGATAATACAAAACACTATACGATCACCAAATTAACACAACCACTATACGATCACCTGAATAACTAGACACATGAACTGTATGATCATACCAGTCTATGCATGAATACTGCTGGTCTGCTGTTTCCTTGTTTTCTTGTGTGCAGGTAACTACAGAAACACTGCATATTCTCAAGAAACACTATGATCCAGAGCATCACTACAGCGATCCATGAATGACAGGAAGTCATCAGATCAACTCTGCGCTGGAGAAGAACTACAAGAAACAGACCTCACAAAAGACTGCACACTATTCACAAGCCATGGCCTTTCAGAAGATCTACAGTTTAACTACATGATTTTTTGTGTCATCATGTAGGATTTATGGCATTACAACTGATTGTCATAAACATGTGAACAGTTTTGAAATCTACAATTACATCTACGTAGATATTGAAAATGACACAGAATCAGTTAAATGTGCCTGTAACTTTTTCAAGTTACATGACTGGAAGTTGGGGCCTATGTTATCAAACAGAAGCCATTGAAGGGATTTAGGAAGGTTTTAAATTTATATTTGTGTGAGAGTTTTTAAATAACTCTCAAAGGGGGAACTGTGGGATTATAAATTTAGATAATCTAGTTTCAAATGAACAATAATCTACATATAACTGAAAAGTTATATTCTTTGGTTTTTAATTATATCATTTCATTAACAGCCCAGCTATCTTTCTGACTACTGGCTGAGCCAGTGATGCAAATGCAACAGGCAGGTTTTCAATGACTCTGCCTTTGTCTTAGGGTGATACTTTCAGGCCAAAGAAACCCCTTTGCTGATTAACTTGTGTGGCAGGTTTTCTAACACCTACATGCCGGGTATCATGATGACTTCAATGCTGAATTTGCATGCTTTGTTTAGACATCTCCCCTCCTCCTAAGAATACAATATAGACAGGACATCTTTGTTTTCAAATCAGACTTGTGATAAAACTAGCAGGCTGCAGAGCTCCAATAGGCTCCTGCAGACACATGGACATCTTGAAGACGCTGTTTGACTGCAGATTAACCAACACGTCTCAATAAAGGAATTCTGCTTGTTTCGAGTCTCCTGGACTGGGTTCTCTTCTTCTATCCAACATTTATTTGTTTTCAACACTACTGAGCCACCATGTTGCCCACAAATCAATTAAGTTAATTTAATTATTTTACAAATTCAAGTGGATTTAACAATTAGGTTAAACTCAAGAAATGCGTTGATTCTACTCATTTTAAATATGTAGTTTTAACAAGCAGCAAAAATATTTTTTTTATACTGTACTTTAAATTTATTATAAAGTGGGATGATACACGTATGTAGAAACTTTTTATGATGTAAATACTGTAAGCTTGTTTTTTACTGTAATGTTTTACATTGTTTAAGAATTGGGTCAACTGGGTAAAAATAAAAAGACTGGGTCATAGCTACTCTTAATTTCGTCAATGAAAATAACAAAAAATGTATCAATGACCTTTTTTCTAAGACTAAGTCAAGACAAAGATGGGACAATGTCATGCAATCTCATTAATAATAAAAACAAAATTAAATTAAAAATCTAATTGTGGGAACTGAATATAATTTTGGACAGAGTAGATCGACTGTAAGGTTAATTAATAATACTACTGTATATTGTCAAGTTTTCATTGACTAATACTAGACTAAAATACTTTTGATTTTCTTTGGCTAAAACTAGACTAACCCCTATGATGAAAACCAACTTGAAACACGGGACCAAGACTAAAAATGAAAATAGCTGACAAAATAGTTTTGTTAGGCTTAATGACCATAGAAAAATGATACTAATGTGAGACCACAGCTCTAATGACTGCTAGTTGTCATAGAAGCAAAGTGACTTAAATTCAATAGATTTTCTAAAAGTGTCTCCTCTCTGTAAAGAAATACCACAGACAATGATACATCTGCAACTCAGTCATTAGTCTCTTACCATCACCATTAAGGCTGAGTGCGCCATCTAGGTCATCGGGAACAGCAGTCCAAGAATCTGCAATAATTTTAGGGAAGCCTGGATCCATCTTTTTCTTGGCTTCATTATATCTGAGGAAAGAAGTGAGCATTTACACATCAGGATCAACACATTTCTACTTTGTCATATTTATGAAATTTCCAGACACGCTTTCAGTAGGCATGGAGTTTTAAAAGTATGTGTAAACTCCAATAAATCTCAGTGAAATTAAACTGTTCAAAGACTTTGCAAGAATTGTGGTATGAAGAATATTTGTTGAATCCTTGGGAATGTTATTCCAAAGCTAAAGCTTCCTATAACTTTAAATAAGTAATAATACATTTGTGGAAAAAAACAATTAAATCACAATGAACACATACATTATTAGGTCCACTTATTTTGAGATATTTACCTCCAGAACTTGTTCCCAGCAAATATGTAAGTCTTCTTAGTCTTGTGAAAGGAGTAAGCAGCATCAATTCCATGTAAATCTGAAGGAAGACCCATGCTGGAGATCTTCTTGGGATATTCTCTCTCTAGAGTACTGGCGGAATATACCCACATCTCATCACCTAGAGAAACAATAAGTTTAATACAAACTGCTGTTGGAGAACACATGCAAAGACAAATGCATGTCTACCATATTTTTAAACAAATAACAAAACCTTGTTTCCTGATATGCACTACTGATAAATAAAGGTTTTGTGTGCTTATGAGAAATTAGGGGAAACACACAAACACATCTTCATTGTCCATTGGCAATAAATATTGAATCCCATAAACACAGGGTGGAAAATAGGTAACACATAAAACAACAGCTGTAAAAATAAGTAACATATAGCAGTTTGAAATAATTTACTAGTATTTACATCCACCTATATGTATACACATTTTAGAATATTGCATCTAATTTATTAAAATGCATTTATGTCCTGTGTGCACAGGATTTTTGCATATACATAAAGTGTAGTTGAGTGCTATTTGTTATAAAGTATTATTAGCAGTGATTGGTCATGATTTCATTTCAAAGTAATTAAGTTTACTACATCCTGTATGACACCTGATGAAGGTCATGTGAACGAACTTTGTTATTAAACTTTTATTGCTATTTTTGCAAATTGTGGCAGTGTATACATATAGTGGTTTGAAACCTAGATGTGCATACATTTTAGTGATGTTGTACTCTCAATTTATTCAGACAATTTTTTATGCAATAAGCACGTGTCCCAAAACCACGATGGAAATGCATAAACCAAATATATTTCCAGCAGTACAACAAAAAAGTAATGTGATTTTGCTTCAGCAGAATATGTGATTGCATAACTGCCTCACACAACTAAGTTCCTAAAAATCAGACACTGCCTCCAAACTCAAGATAACACAACAGAGTGGGTTATTGCACATGGATGTGCAAACTCAGTTACTGTGGGAAAAAAAACTAAAACTAAAAGAGCCAAAGTGGTTTCCAGTGATTTTTATTATCAATATATTACTATAATTTCCCAGGAAGTGACAATTGTATTGTCATGAACAGAGAATAACCTTTTTCCCCCTACACCTTCTCTACTTTCATAATCATTGATATCAATACTTTAGGTATTTAGGTCAAGGTTTTAATACTAAACACTATAATGTTTTGTTATACCGTTCCTAAGGTATATTTAAGGTTTTTTTTTATGCACTTTTTATGTGTTGTAAAGAAATCTGTGTTTTGATGAAACTAATGAAGACAGCAGAAGTCAATGATTTATTTAAACTATTTAGCCTGACATGTTTACTGTTCCAAAATATTATAAATTTAAAATAAAATAAATTGTATTTAATAGGGAAAAAGTTTTTTTTTTTTTTACCTATAGACTATGAAACGGAATATTATTTTATCACAATACTGTGATACCGTGAAACCGTGGTATTTTTATCCAAGGTTATCATACCATCAGAAACTTATACCAGCTCATACCTACAAGGCATTGTCAAGACTTATTCATCACTAGATTTTATCTATACCAGGTCCGGAAAAATACATATTCTTTTCTTCACCTTTAAAAGGGACCTATTATGCCCCTTTTTACAATATTTAAAATATGTCTCTGATGTGTCTGAGTGTGTATGTAAAGTTTATTCATTCATTCATTCATTCATTTTCTGCCACTTTTCTGGGGCCGGGTCGCGAGGGTAGCAGTCTTAGGAGAGAACCCCAGACTTCCTTCTCCCCAGACACTTCCTCCAGCTCCTCCGGGGGGATCCCGAGGTGTTCCCAGGCCAGCCAAGAGACATAGTCCCTCCAGCGTGTCCTGGGTCTTCCCCGAGGCCCAGTGGGACATGCCTGGAAAACCTCCCTAGGTAGGCATCCAGGAGGCATCCGAAACAGATACCCGAGCCACCTCAACTGACTTCTCTCGATGTGGAGGAGCAGCGGCTCTACTGCGAGCTCCTCCCGAGTGTCAGAGCTCCTCACCCTATCCATAAGAGTGCGCCCTGCCACCCTTCGAAGGAAACTCATTTCGGTCACTTTTACCCGAGATCTTGTCCTTTCGGTCATAACCCAAAGCTCATGACCATAGATGAGAGTAGGAACGTAGATTGACCGGTAAATCGAAAGCTTTGCCTTTCGGCTCAGCTCCTTCTTTACCACGATGGACCGGTACATCGACCACATTACTGCTGCCGCTGCAATCCGCCTGTCAATCTCACATTCCATCCTTCCCTCACTCGTGAACAAAACCCCGAGATACTTAAACTCCTCCACCTAGGGTAAGGACTTTCCTCCAACCTGGAGATGGCAAACCACCTTTTTCCGGTGGAGCACCATGGCCTCGGACTTGTATATAAAGTGTATATGAAGTTTCAGCTCAAAATACCTCACAAATATTTTTTTATAACTCTATAAAACTGCTCCTTTTAGGCTTTGATCCAAATTATTCCATGCTGGTGACTGTCGCTTTAAATTCAAATGAAATTGTGCTCTTTCCAAATAGGGGCGAAGCTACAAACGCTAATGTGTTAGCAGAGCGGCAGATTTAAAACAGGACTAGCGTTATCTCTGTGAAAAAAAGAAGAGGGTCAGAAGAAGGTCATCTATGGAAACTCTGGTGTTCATTTGTGCATCCTAAAACACCACAGTTATAATAGCTCTTAGTCGCTGACATAATATTCAGCATGTACGATGTGAAAGCTGTAAGGGTGGATGGCTGCTTTTCACTCAGGTCTGTCTATGCTAATGAAGGAGAGATTGTCACTAATGGGTGGGGCTTTCTGCCTCTGATGACAGGTACAAAGGGAGAATGTCAATGTCATGTTTTTGTATCAAATGTGATTATAATAAAACAAAATAATGACTTTTTACCATTAGAGGCTGACTATATTCACACACTCTTGCTACACAACTGTGTTTAAACTCGTTATAAAAATATTTTTGCATAATATGTCCCCTTTAACATTGTTCACCTCAAATTAGTACAGATAATACTAACCCTAATATCAGTATATTTAAACCTCATGAACATCAGAACATGTCCCCAATAGGTAAAGAGTTCATGTTTGCAGAAAATGCAGAACATGTGCACACGCATAAAATGTATGTTACATGATTAAATACAAAACCTGAATCTGTAAAAATAATATTTTGCAACCTGACATAGATCAAAATATATGGTCAACATTTTTCTTGGGATCTCTTCATGTTTTTGCAATTGCTTTGTAAAGTTTGTGGTTGTAAAGTCATACGACCAGAAGAAGTAAACATGGTGTATAACTTCATGTTAGTGTAGTGTCACACCTGGTTCTTTTTTCTGCTCTTAGGAAAATAAGGAGCATACTGTGGCTTACCTGCAAAGAAGACAGTCCTCTCTTCCAGAGGGTTTTCATAAGCTGCGTCAATTTTCTCTGGAAGATCACTCCAGAACGTGGCCACCAGCATGGGGCCTGTCGGCTTTTTCCTGACATCAGCCGTCCTGAAGAGGAATCTATAAAAATATGGGTTAAAGTTAGGCAGGCAAAAGAGTTATGGCAACAATATGAATGTGCACATAAAAAGGTAAATGGAGAGAACTAAAAAGAGGGAAAGAAAGAGAGATAATCAAGCAAGAGAGAGCATGCGTCGCACTCCAGCTACAATGAGGTGATTCACTGACCAGATGTTTCTTATTATGGTTTGAGGAGTGAGTTAAGAGGCACTTGGACATGTCCAAACTTGCCTGCTGCCCCAGAACAAACCACAAAAACAATACCAACCACCCCAGACCTCTTTCCACTGACCTATTTTTCAAAAGGCTAAAACTTTTCAGAAGGCAGAGATCTTTCAAGAGACTACAGCTCAAGCTTCTGTCAGCAGTTTTTTCCAACTTAAAGGGATAGTTCACCTAAATATGAAAAATATACTCAATATTTACCATTTTATACTTCTCTCTCTCTTAAGTAAGTTCAAACTTTTATGAATTTCTTTATTCTGTTGAATACTAAAAAAGATATTTTAAAGAACCGGTTATCACTGACTTCCATAGTAGAAAAAACAACTTCTATGGAAGTCAATGGTTAATGGTTTCCAACTTTCTTCAAAATATCTTCTTTTGTGTTTAACAGAAGAAAGACAGTCAGATTTGGAAACAAGTGAAGGATGAGTATATTATGACAGAATTTTCTGTTACTATGCCTGCATTACTGTTACAGTTACTAAGATCACTGCATTAGGTTAGAGTTGAACTGTAATCACACATTATGCCCCAAAGCTTCACTTCTAGAGCTGCAAACCTTTCAGAACCTCCCTCCCTTCAGCCTATGCAATTAAACATGTTATAACAGCACATACTGTAGTTAAAATACTAGTCGAGTTCAGTTCTGATTTGCAGCTGTCCTGTAAATGAACCAATATGAGACAGAAGAAGAATTCATTTTACCAAATGCCTCAGATGTGCCTTATAAATCTGAGCCAACGATTAGATAAAATAAAGACTTTGTGCTGCAGCTGAATAAACAAAACATTAGTGAACTTTTTGGGGGCGAGCTCTCTCTGGCCGTACTCTCCTCTCTCTTTTCCTCCATTTTCTCTGTGAAATGGCTTTAACAGCTGTCGCATTCATCCAGCTGGGTGAATATCTGAGATCTGGAGTCATTTTGCCCACACAGTAAAGTGAGACCTGCAGCTTCAGGGATCCTCAGATTCACAGAATTACACTGTAATTTGATCATAACTCTGTGATAATGACATTTCCACTGCTTTGACTCTCAGCCTGCACAGGCAAATAATATCCATCAGCGAAAATATGGAGAGACGTTCTGGCAGATTGAGTTTTAGGTCAAACTCCCGTAGGAACAAAACGCAAGAGAGCCAGCATATTAATATTATACCAATAATTTTCAATTGCATTGTATGATATTGTGATTTTTTAGTAATAAATCTAGAAATCTGAAAGTCTTCAGATCAAATAACAATTAAGATTACCTTATATTACATTTTAATTGTTAAAAATAACTAACTAAATAAGAAATAAAAAGATTTCCTAAATGAATAAAAGTGAACAATGTGAAATGAGGAAAATATAACTGAAAATCCAATTATCTTGAACAATAGGACAGCAAGGATAATGGAAATGACAGGCAAAAACAAAAGCACTGATGTTTGTGTGTGTATGTGTGTATTTATGTAGTTATATGAATCAAAACAAATACAGAGTAATAAAATTTATAGATTGTGAAAATAAAAATATGCCCTGCAATTTTCTTTTTCAAGAGATTTTTTTTTACCTTTTTACTATGCTAAAACTTAATATTTTAAATATTTAATAACTTGATCTGGACCTCTCAATCAGTTTTTCAAGATGCTCATGCTGAGAGAATATACAAGCCCACTATGCATGATACAGGAATGCACTCATAACTAGTATACTGTGTGTGTGTGGTCCTGTGATGATCTCTATGAGCAGCAAACTGGAGGTATATGCAGGAAAGGCTGGCTCTCATTCATTCAAGAGCTTCTGGTGAAAACCAATGACAGCACTCTTTATACTCGCCTTATATTTGCTCTGGACACTCCTCCAAAATATTCAAATGTATGACACTTACATATGAGTCTCTAAATAGTATGTGTAGAACATATTACAATCAGAAACATATAAATAAATGTTAATTTATATAAGTAAATTACATGTAAATAAATAAAATGCATATGGATTTATTTAGGTTGTTTCTTGCGTGTCTACATTATAAGAGGGTTAACTCAAGCAATTTAAAGGGACAGTTCACAAAAAAACAAAACAAAGGGCCAATCGGCCATAATGCACCTGCACTGAGTGAGTGGTTTGAGGAGGCACATGTATAAGAGAGAGAGATAGAGAGAGAGAGAGAGAGAGCATATCCATACACACATTTCAGTCAGATACTACTCCAAACACTTGCTTTCCTGCCAGTTAAAAAAAATTCCCATACCTAGTAAATAGTGAGTAAATTTTAATTTTGAGGTAATCTATCCCTTTAAATATCATAATAGAGGGCGCGTCCTGAATGGTACTGTAAGAGAGTGGGTGCAGTTTCACAGTTTTAGGCATATTATTTGCTATAATACTCTTTAAATTTACTACATAAATATGCTACATTTCCAAGTTTTATGTCTCCTATAGGACAATGCTTTAAAAAAACATCTGTAGCAAATGTCAGCAAATTTAGCCTCCCATTAAATATTCCCAGTTAAAATCATTCAGACACAAACTATGTGCTCAAAGGACTAAAAAATGCCCCTGATATGGTAATGTCTGTGCTGAGGTATTTTGTTTTTGTAAAGTGGGATCAGATTTGTGGACTTTCCCTTCTCTAGCCAGTCTCACCACCATCATGCTTACTATTTTTCTGAATTCTGAACTAACAATGTGGCTAAAACATCAGCATGTTTCCTGTGCTGTTTAAATCATCATCCTGTTATTTCAACCACTATAAAGCCATTACTCCTATCCATAACGATCTCAAAAAGATACGCTGAAATTTTTTAATAGGCAGATAAACTGGGTCATGAAGTTTTCCCCAGATGGCCATGGGGCCATTTCCTGTGCATGCAAGCAGAAAGATTTTGAAACCACTGAAAACAGATGAATTGAGCATTCCCTGCCAGCAAACCTTAAAATGAAGTAACTGCTACCCACAGTTGTGTGCCCGGCATCTGCTGCTGTGAACCATGATGTTCTACTTGACTGGTCAGATTTTTGCATATTATAAAAACACAGTATTGCAATCTTGCTTAAATATACAAATAGGTGATTGCTCTATTATTTTCAATTCAACTTGAAAATGCGTTATATAATAGTAAAAAATATAATTCTTTGAAATGAGTGCCGGCGATCCGGTGGCGCAGTGAGTAGTGCTGTCACCTCACAGCAAGAAGTTCGCTGGTTTGAGTCCCGGCTGGGTCAGTTGGCATTTCTGTGTGGAGTTTGCATGTTCTCCCCGTGTTGGCGTGGGTTTCTTCCGGGTGCTCCGGTTTCCCCCACAGTCCAAAGACATGCGGTATCGGTGAATTGAATAAGCTAAATTGGCTATAGTGTATGTGTGTGAACCCAAGAGGGTATGGGTGTTTCCCAGTGCTGGAAGGGCATCCACTGAGTAAAACACATGCTGGATAAGTTGGCGATTAATTCTGCTGTGGTGACCCTGGATTAATAAAGGGACTAAGCCAAAAAGAAAATGAATGAATGAAATGAGTGCCCTTTATGTATTACCTGTCCTTAAAGAAGAAGATCTCTCCTCTGATCTGGGCTACAGCATCAAATATGATGTTTTCATTACATACATCCATTGGTGTGACTGGTGGGGTGTGAGTGGGCAATGGTTTGTCTGTTGATACTCCTGTACAAAGAAAATAAAAGTAAAGAAGTCAAAGCACTTTAAATATGATTATAATCAATGTAACATCAGAATTAATCAATGCTGAATAGGAAATTTAAATGACCAATTGAAATCTCTCAGTTTCTGTGAATTTACTCAGAATTAGTTGTTTTTTAATAACAGTCTGGGTGACACGGTGGCGCAGTAGGTAGTGCTGTCGCCTCACAGCAAGAAGATCACTGGTTCGAGCCTCAAAGACATGTGGTACAGGTGAATTGTGTAAGCTAAATTGTCCGTAGTGTATGTGTGTGAATGAATGTTTCCCAGTGATGGGTTGCGGCTAGAAGGGCATCCGCTGCGCAAAAACGTGCTGGATAAGTTGTCGGTTCATTCCGCTGTGGTGACCCCAGATTAATAAAAGGACTAAGCAGAAAAGAAAATGAATGAATGAATAACAGTCTGATAGCATTCCTTTCTGATTTAAAATAAAAAAATATGAGGAGCATTTTTCTTTTTTTTCTTTGCAGAAAACCACATTTTAATCTGTTGTGACTGAAAATCAGCAGCAGAATATATGCCAGCAAATATTGCTCCTGAAGGTAAAACATTGATACTGTGTTGTCTAAAAATTTACATAAACATGTCTGAAATCATGGCATATTTTCTGTTTTGACCATTTGTCATTTTTTTGCTCCAAGCATCAGCATTTCTATTTTAAATGTAGAGGAAATGTTGTCAGCAGTTTGCAGGGGGAAAATGGATTTACTTAAAAACATAACTATATAATTTTTTACTATGTAATTATTTACAATGTATTGTAAGTCTGGGGAAACTAATTATTTCCATAGCTATACATCATCTTCATGTCACACTCACCATAGAGCTCCTGGATGCCTTTAACGTCATCATCAGACAACCTTAAGGTTTTGGTGAATGTGTAGATAGGAGCCATGAGAGCTCCGGGGTCATCAGAATGCTCTAAACCCAAGGCATGACCAAATTCATGGGCCGCCACAAGGAATAGACTGTAGCCTGTAAATAAAACAGATGCTGATTTATTAAACTGACTTAAGCTACATAAAAAAGTAGGATCACAACAGTAACCCATACAAAAACAAGAGACAGTGACAGGAAGTGGGTATACAAAAGGACACATAAGGATCAAAAAATATTTCTGTGCCACCTTGATCAGGACAGAAGCCCCATTTGCGGTCGTCGTCAAAGCTTTTGGTGACGGCGCACCACATTTTGCCATCATTGCGCCCTGATGTGGTGCAGGAGTCGTAACTTTCTCCCAAGAATTTAAAGGGGAAAACACAGGGTGCTCCATCTGAATTTCCTCCGGATGTTGACATTGCTGTGCAGAAAATCAAATACTATTAATGAATACAAAAACACCTAAAATTTGTGAATGGCAAAATAATCATTAGAAAAGCATACAGGCAAAGCCTATGCAACATTTTTAGATATTGTTTGAGATCTTGGTTTGAAATGAAAACATTCATTGATATGACTTTAATGAAATATAATCAATAAGGTAAACACATTTAGACATTCCCCTTTAGACATTCTGTTTACCATTGCTGTTCACATGTCCTATGAATCCTATGTTAACTAACTACCAGTTGGTTAGCTTAGGGTTAAGGTCTAAGTAATTGCAAAGTTACCTATAGTGACTAGGATGTTAAAACTTTGTTGACATGCAGTTGCAAAGTTAGGCCCCGTTTACACTAATATGTTTTAGTTTTAAAACAGCGTTTTAGAACAAAAACGATCCACATCCACACTGGCATTTCACCTAGCATTTCTGAAAAGATCTCCGTCCACACTACACCGCTAAAAAAATGCACATCACGTGACCACACACACACTCTGGCATGTGCTGCAGGGTATGCACACATCTGAGCTGCAGGCAGTCAGCGGGTTCTTTGAGCACACCTCCCCAGATGAAAGCAGCGCATGTCGCACAGTTCATCAAGGATCTACCGCTGGATCTATAGTTGTTAAAAATGATATTTAATTCATCTTGTCTATATCTAAGGTCTCTTTGGTCTTTTATATCGATTAGTTGTTCTCAGGTAACATGTTTTGGCTAAGCCCAAAAATAAATTAATATTTTCATTTATGTAACCACGTACACTGATTCTGCACATTTGACTGATTGCTTGCCTTTATTTCCTATATTGTATAAACTTATTGTACGTTATACTTTTATAATGGCCATTATTGATTATTAAAACTAATATCGAGCAAAAGAGACAGGGTATGTTTCATATTTTTCAATAAAAATGAAAGGAGGCAGTTATGTTACTGCCTATACAAGCCAAAAGCGCATAATGTAACCATTCACAATATATAAATACAACTCATAATGTAAATCATAAACACATAAAACAATAAACACCATCATAAACACTAGAATCTATATATTGTCTTTACATATATGTTTACTTACAGCGGGGAAAATAAGTCGTCACCTTGGAATTATAAAGTTCTATCTGCAATCTGAATGATTTTGATATATTGAGCTTCAAAGTGCATTCCATATAGCAAACAGTATGTGTGTAACATTTGTTTGTTTTTTTTTAAATAAAAAGTCTTAAAATGTAATCAACTTATAAAAAAACATCCCATAATGTAAATAATTGGCCATTTAATAAGAATATGTCAATAACTCAATTTTGACAAAAATGTCAGATAGAACCTTATAATTCTAAGGTGACGAAGTATTGAACACTGAGGAGGCAGTTATGTTATAGGCTCCGTTTTGTTAGAAATATGCATAGTGTGAAAATGTCATATAAATATGTAGCTACACGATGCCTCAGCATTTTTGGTGTCTGTTAAGTTGTTAATATCAAAATGAAAACAGTTCCTAATATTATGATTTTATTTTATTGTTAAAATAGTGAATTGTTTTGGGGCTCTAAAACTCCTAGGTAGTGTGGACGGAAGGCGTAACTGTAGCAAAACTTATGCGTTTTAAAACTAAAATGTATTAGTGTAAACGGGGCCTTGTATAGTGTGGATGGCGTTTGCTTTTCTGATGTGCAATAAAAACCCTAGTCTGGATGAGGAGCGCTTTCATTATAAAATGGCTTTAAGATGAAAATTCCGAAGTGTAAACCTCACCTAACGCCATCCACACTATACAAGCCAAAAGCGCATAATGTAACCATTCACAATCCCTGGGAATGCACATATTTTGCCGGTGTTCTGTCGATTTGTCCTACCTTGTCAGATTCTCCTACCTCCCATTCAAAAAGTAGGTAGCACATTTTGATGACGCAATATGCTACCCATCACGTTTTGCTACCAGTGTAAATTTTAATGTGGAGTAGTATGATAAGAAGCTGTAATATCGCCATAACCTACCTTAGCCCTAACCCCAACTTCAGAATCATTAAAATACAGTGTTAGAAGCATAGTCTGATGAGTAGGATAAAATGTCAGGACACCGGCATCCATACTTGCAGTCTACCAGCTGCATAATGGTCATATGAGAGCCTGTTGACGAATTAGGGAATGATACCCAATAGCCCAAAAGACCAGTCAGAGAGTGATTTTGGATAGCCACGCCTCTGTTAGGAAGTGGGTTAGGAATCGTCTGATTGGTGGATCATACATACAGTAGTTAATGCAGAACCAGCCGTGTTCAATCATAATCACGTGATCCTCTTGAAATTAGTTTATAAATAAACTTCACTTATAGTTAAGAGAAACTCTAAACAGGACCATCAAAACAAAGTTTTACAAAATCAACAACTACAAATAAACGAGCAACATATTGCTTAACAACAATTAAAAAACTAAGAAGAGAAACAAAAGAAGCTGTGTATTCTATCTGTTGTAATTAAGTGCGTGTTTCTGTTTTTTCAAATATGAGGTCACAAGCTATAACGCAAGCAATAATTAGTGGTAAACCCACATATTAGATCACTGCATCTGAACCTAAAGAAAAACTACAGGAAAGAGAAGCGTCTGGGAAGAGTCCTTCTCAATTACACAGACACAACAGTCTGAATCACACTGACTCAACAGACTCAAAATGAAGGTCACACCAGTTTCATGGCATAAACAGAGCTGTGTTTTGTTAAAGTTCAGCTAAAGTATGGGTCTGTGGTCCAAAACTCCAATTTAAAGTGACGGCTTGCACCATACTTGACTTCAACGCACACACAGACACACATACACAAATAGGAAGAGAGGTCTGCATTCCCAGGGAATTGCAACCAGATGAGGATTTCTGCGCTCCTGCTTTGCTTATGCCAAATCACTAACACAATGGAAAATATACCGTAATAATAAAAAGAGAAACTTTTACAGTCTGCTGGAAACTGAAGAGTAGATGGAGCAAATTACTGACCTTAAAAAACAAATGCATTACTGATCTAAGGTCTTTAATGCAATTTATCTTTTGATTGTGTCATTGTATGCCCATTTGGATGAATAATCTTAATGTACATCTAAACATTTGCTGTTTACATCAGATTTTTTTGTAAAGCTGTAAGGAAGAGCATGCATTACAAAAAGTGCTACATACAATTGAAGTCAAAATAATTATTACTGCTTTGAAATTCAATAGCTGTACATAATAGTTATCTAGATATTTTGTATGATGCTACTGTTTAGCTTAAAGTGCAACTTAAAGGCCTGGTTAGTTAGGTTAACTAAGCAAGTCAGGTTTTTTTTCAGTAAGTTATTAGATAACAGTGGTTTGTTCTGTAGGGTTTGTTCTGTAGGGTTATCTCTTAAGGGGGCTGATAATGTTGATATGAATTTGAATGCATTTCTTTATTTTAATAAAAATGTATTTATACCAGCTAAATTAAAATAAGTTAAATTCCTTTGAATAAAATGCTGTAAATTTCATAGGAAGGCAAATAAGTTTGACTTCAACTATATAAATACAACTCATATACGGCCAGACGGAATCTGCGGACATTTTTTGCAATTTCTGCGGAGAATTTTGGTAAAAATCTGCGGATTTCTGCGGAATTATTTTGGGAGTGTCATAACTAAAACCTTAATATGTGAAATATGTGTAATTTAAAAACTGAATAAATTCAGATTTACACACATTTACTCAAGTAAATAAACAGAATTAATGATGTGCTAAAAATCTGCGGAAATTTGCAGAATTCTGCGCACGCAGATTCTGTTTGGGCCTACTCATAGCGTAAATCATCAACACATAGAACAATAAACACTATAATAAACACTAGAATCTATATATTGTCTTTACATATATGTTTACTTACAGCGGGGAAAATAAGTATTGAACACTTCATGTTTTTTTCTTGCGAATAATATTTCTAAAGGAGCTGTTGACACGGAGTTGAACCAGATTTGGGTAAAAACCCAAACAATACAAACATAAAAAAAGTGTAATAACAATGGAATGGCACAAGGAGAAAGTACTGAACAACTGAAACGTATTTAATACTTGATATAAAAGACTTTTTTGATCATGGCAGTTTAAAGACAACCCTCATGTGTAGAATAAAGTCACATGCATTGCTCAGATGTGAGTTTTCACAGAGTGTAAAAATCTTGATGGTTCTGTGGGTCTCATCTATCAAATCTAATCCTTGATTTGTATTTTATATTGGATTCAGATAAGGTGATTGGCTGGGCCATTCTACAACTTGAGTTTCTTTCTCTAAAAACACCTAAGAGTTTCTTTTGCTGTGTTTTGGATCATTGTCTTGCTGAAATGTCCACCCTGGTTTCATCTTCATCATCCTGCTAATGTAGATCTTGGTCTGAAGCAGCTGAAATTAACTTTGCAATGACAAAGAGCAGAGGGTTGATAAATAAATACTGAGAGATTTCAGCTGCTGTCACTGTCTTTCTACACATCCCTTTCTTCATGTGTTCAATACTTTTTCCCGGCATGACTTTTTATTATGCACAATTTAATTTGATTACTAATTAGATTTGTTTTCTTTGCATATTTGGATTAATTTGGTTGTTACCAACATCCAGGGAAAAGTCAACAACACTTTTAGAAATATGCTTTTTGAGAAAAATGGTGACATGTTAAAAACCTTATTTCCCCCGCTATATAGGTCTATACTTATACTTTATATATGTCTATGATATACTGTACGCACTGATGTATTCAATAGTATCATTCAAAACTTTAAAAATCCAGTAAAAACAGTAGCATTGTTGAATAACATTATCATTTAAAGCAGTTATTATTCTAGTTTAATCAGTTTTAAAATTGTATTTATTCTTCTTATTCAAAGCTGAATTTTCAGTTAACATTACTTAACAGAACTCACACAATCCTTCAGAAATCAGTACAATATTCAGATTTCAAGAAACCATTCTTATTATCAATGCTGAAAAGATTGAACTGCCTAATGTTTCTTGTGAAAACCATGATATTTTTGTCTGCAGCAAGTCACACTGAATTGTAGGTCAGATTTATTTTTGACTGACCTGTCTCAGGACAGAATCCGTAAGTCTTGTCCTGGTCATAATCTTCAGTGGTTGCACACCAGCGGTATCCATCATCCCTGCCTGAGGTGGTGCAGCTATCATATTTGTCACCCTGGAATGTGAAAGGGAACTTACAAGGGGCACCATCTGCATTTCCACCCAATGTGAACAGGACTGCAATAGAGAAAGGAACACAAAACTCAGTGAGTCAGTGATTATGACACACCATATTATAGTCATGATACTGTGTGCGTCACATTTCTTCCCAAATTATGTCTGAGCGGTAACCGTCTGAACTTTGCGTCCCTTTGGTTAGGAGCAGTGTCAAATATATTGTACTTTAAAATGAAAGCACAAAGAGTACTCACGCTCATGGGGACAGAAGCCATACTTTCCATCATCATCAAAGTTGTATGTGGTGGAGCACCAAAGGAACCCATCATCTCGACCCTGAGAGGTGCAGCTGCTGTACTCTTTACCCATGAACAAGAATGGAAACTTACAGAACTCGCCCTCTGCATTACCGTACTTCACCTTTACCACTACATCAGAAGAGAAACAAAGAGAGAGACCATTGTATGACATTAAACAAACAATCAAAAAGAATTACTTAAACATAAAGAGACTACAAGTGACTAGAATCAAGACCCTTGCAGATACCTTGTCCTTCTCCTAAAGTCCACTGCTCATCATCATCAAAGTGAGAGTCTCCTCCAATACCAGGTCCAGGGGCAAATGCATGAGCCAGCAGACCATCCTTGCCATCAAATGGGTAACCATCACCATGTTCTAGACAAAATAATAACACATTTAACTCAAATATTTATTTTAATCCAGTGCAGTGTTTTGGGCACAATTTAAGGGCACATGTCCATTGAAACTTTTTTGCGGTGTAAAAACGCAGGTGCTCTGTGCGCTTCTCCAACTGTCGAAGCAAGACGTTAAATGCTCGTCGCATACTCAGTGCCTGGTTATCCTGTCGGCTTTTTAAAAATTTAAATCATAATAATTA
The DNA here is from genome assembly GCA_903798195.1 of Danio kyathit. Taxonomy (NCBI): domain Eukaryota; kingdom Metazoa; phylum Chordata; class Actinopteri; order Cypriniformes; family Danionidae; genus Danio; species Danio kyathit. The sequence goes on from LR812525.1 coordinate 42,539,908, forward strand.
AGAAAAAAAAAACGCTTCAGGGGACACATGCCCTAAATGCTTTGTTCATCTGCAAAAAAATAAATAATCATGATTTCTGATCATTTCTTTATTCTGCTAAGCACAAAATATGGTATTTTTAAAAATGCTTGCAACCAAACAGTTGCATAGTGGAACAACATACTATGGAAGCCAATGGTCAACAACTGTTTGGTTTGACAAGCATTCTCTAAAAATATCTTCTTTTGTGATGACAGAATTGTCATTTTTGGTTGAACTGTACCTTTAAGAGGGATCTATTGCTTTAATTTAAATTTTCAGCTTACTCTGGAAAGATTTAGACTGTGACAATTTTCAAACTGCTGGTATGTTCTTAGTAATTGTCTTGCACAGCCAAGATGACCACAATGTAAATCAGCTTTAGAGGCAAATAAACTGTAAAGATTTTTCAAAGTGACTGTGGTTAGTTTGTGGTGTAGTATTTAAAAAAATGCAACAGCTTTAATTAATCTGGGATCAAGAAAAAATGCTGACTGAACTGAGGTTTCAGTAACTTTGTAACTTGACCAAAAACATTTTTCAGAATGACAGACAAAAGATTTTCGGGAATACCATTTCGGCCAAAGTTAATCATGATGTCAGCTTCTCCATCCATGATTCTGGTGAATTTTAGAGGTGTGACGTCACTCCAGACCTTAAACGCACGATAGAAAGCATCATCAATTGTATCTTCATCCAGATCTGGGGTGTGCCCTAAGATTCTGTTGAAGAAAACAATATCACCTTTACTTGACTTTCCAGTTAATTATTGCACATTTGTGGAAAATACAGAAATAGTTGTTATTCCTCAAATCTTTTTTCTATTTATGTGTTTTTCTATTTAATATTTGTATTTTGTTCATTTAGACAATTATATTCATTTTAATGCATTTTCTTTTTGCTCAAAACTTGCTTAAACATGCATGTAAAATCCTGCAGTCAAAAACTCCCTCAGATTATATTTAGTTTCAAAACAAGTATTTTAAGCAGTAAACCATTTGATGCAAACAAAACATGCATCCTACAGTTTCCTATTTCTCTGCCAAAAAATAAAAAAAATGATCTGCTAGCAACTCTTTTTTTTTTTATCTCAAAGAGACATAGGAATGTCTCAACAACCCATCAGAGCCAGCTTGTCCCATCATCATCAGGTTATTATACTGTAGATGATTCACACACAGTGATGTGAGGACAGCTAGTTATATTGACCATCTGTAGTGTGCAACATGGTTTCTTTCTCCTAAGTAGGGAGCACCACTTCAAAAGAAAAAAAGGACTTTCAAATCCAAACCTGTTCTGGGATTACAAGGGCCTCTAATGGTCCCTACAGAAAAAGGTAGCAACATCAACCAAATCTTATATCTGATATTTTATAAATTACTATAAAAGCCTTCAAAGCCTTTCAATAGTTCTATAAAAGCATAGGGTGAACTACTCTTATGCTGACCAGGTAACACAAGTGATAGCGTTAAGCTCTGACAAACGCAACTGGCATTTACAATGACAACAAGGAACCTTCCATGCAGCAGCCATCACAACACTATCAACAACACAAGGTAGAATGCCCAGTGCTTTTGCCATAGTCTGACAGGATAGGTTACACATTTAATGACACTTTCTTTGTGTAAGCACTCTTATCTAAATAGCCAATGAATGCTTTCTCCGCTTCTGGCAATTATGCATCTTTGATCTACTGTATGCTATACAACATACTAGTGCCAAACCATAAAGCAGCCTACAAACACAGTATAGTAACTGATAAAATAGAGAAGCTTAGTTAAATATGCAACTTATCTTGCAATTAATATTTAGTTCATATATATTTCATAAGTAAAATCTAGATAAAACTTACAACTGCAAACATTTATAAAAGAGATGAGTTTTAAAAGTATATTATGAACACACACATATCTTTGAAACTTAAATATAATAAGTATTCTATATGGAACGTATTACCAGCAATAATAAGATATTACTGTTGTCACTGCTTTGCTTCTTCAGGTTAACTTCCAGTTGAAGATGGAAATGGAGGCCTCTCATTGCTTCCTTTTGCCAAGTGCATTCCAAATAGCTTTATTATGACACAATAGTGCCCTTCTCACTCCAAAGACCTCATTTTGAGTGGTCTCCCCTTCAAGGTGAGTTGGGAATTAGACAGTTTACCTGTGATTTATATAAAGCCTAACATGCCAATACATTTTTTAAGATAGTGAAGGTTAAATCAGCAAAGCTGATGCTGACAGAAATCTTAGGCTGAGCCATTTCCATACGGGGCCCAAACGTTTTACTTTGTACTATAAAACAACATAGTTGTGGTCATCGTGACTCATAAAACGGAAACTGTCAGGAAATGCAGCCCAGAAAATATCCTCAAGATCCCAACTTCTGCTTTTCACAACAATGAACTGTTGATCACTTTCATTGAGTTTGACTACTTGCCAGTTCTTTCACAGTAAGTATTCAGTCATAGCCAAACTTTTCTTGCATATTCTGTCATCAGCACAACTTTTAGATTGTTGTTCTTTTTTTAATATCCATCAACATACAGTAGCCACAAAACTCCCACTGGGAACATTCTTGAAAGATATGTTGGGATTTGTTCTCTGTATTTTTAAATGACAAACTGACTTTTACTGTTTTTAATCTTTTCTTGTTAGGAAAATTCTTACTCTCAAGCTATTAAAAGATCACATTTTAATATGCCGAAAAAAGAAATTTCAAATATATATTTTTTAAAGTTAAGCCTAAATTATACTTTCTAAAGAACTTTCAGAGGTGGTCAACATGCAGTATACGCTAGAAAGATTAATTTTTTTCTTGCGCATTTTTTCTCTCACAGTTATGAATTAATCACATTTATTTGTGCTCAAATTATGATTTCATAAATCTTTGCCCTCACACAAGCACTGGTCAAGGGATGTTTATTGTATATCTTCAGTTGTTATTCTTGTTTTGTCTTTACATTTTTTTCTAAATCAGACAGTGCATGTGCATGCTATTCTGATTACTGCATCTGTGTCATAAGGACAGTACACAAATGCATAAAACCAAAGCATACTGTGGGCAAACAGTGGGGAGCCTAGTAAACACAAACCTGTAGGTAACGTTTTTTTGTCCCCACTTGGGCTTCCTGTGAAAGAAATTGTAATTGGCCACATCAGGAACCCCACATCGTGGTTTCTTCATGATCTCTACTGTCTTCTGGTCAATCTCTCCTGTCTCTGGCAAAGCAAAAAACTTCTGCATTTTCTTCAGTGTGTCCTTCAACACCATCAGATTACACCTGTCTTTAGGGCAGCCATAGAACTTATTTAAGTAGTGCTGTGAAAAAAGATGAATAAAAATACAATGAAAGTGCGAAGAGAGAGAGAGAGAGAGAGAGAGAGAGAGAGAGAGAGAGAGAGAGAGAGAGAGAGAGAGAGAGAGAGAGAGAGAAAAGTGTCTGCTTTACTGAAAGTATTTACCGCACTCAACATCTTCCTAACCAGCATGTAAACACTGTTTTCTTGTGCTTTAGATTTTCCATAGACATCCCAACAATGATTGGAATATCATTATGAAGGTAAATAGCATCAATAATTTACATAACAATACAATTATGTCAATAATAATAATACAATTACTGTATGTCAATTTTAGTAACCCTGACAATAATTTAAAATATAGGATAAAAATGCCTCAACATTTTGCTTTAATAAGGAAAATAATTGTTACAGGCCTATCCATAACGAGTAATAAACACCAGTCACTGCCAACACCGTTCTAACGGTTTCATTATTGTCGTAAAATGAAAGTACACTCACCAGAGCCACTTCTTTGTCTGTGTGAGCAGTATCATCGCCGGGGAACTTTATGATGGGTGAGGGCGCAGCAAAAGTTTGCAGGGAAGCAAGAAACTGCACGAGAAAAACTTTAAGGACAATATGCCTACAGCTGAAAAACTTAACGGACATCATGCTGGTCCGATTCCGAGATGTCCGGGTATTGAAAATAGGGTGGCGAACAGCCCTTTCAGACGTGTTCTCCAAGCTCCAAGTTATTTCGACTGCACTGCAAATTCTCTTTCTTTTCCTCAGCGACACATCCTGCTTTCGTGGTCTGTGGAAAGGGTTCTGCTTGCACACGCACTTTCCTGATGCTGGGGCTGGAGAGGGACTGCGCAGCCTCCAGATCCAAGAATTTGGGAGAGCAGTGAAATAGGAGACGGCAGCAGGAGCGAGCGAGCTAGAGTTGTTTGTGCGCGCGCCCAATAGCACCGAACCTAAAGTTTCAAGTTTACGTTTTACACAGTTGAAGTGGGGTTCTTTACCCTGCATCATCACGTTCCACGTTCAGCATTAGTTGCAGTTACCTTGGATTGATAGGCTATCTAAACATTGATTATTTATCAATAGTTTGTAGGCAGTAGGCCTATACATTTGCAAACTGTATGAGTTATATTTTAGTGTATATAACATATGAGTTATATTTTAGTATAGGCTAGTTACAACCTGATAAATAGTGAGTTGTTTCAAATAGGCCCAAAGAAACAAGCAAGATTAATTAAATATCTAATAATTGAGTCATCATATGCTATAGTCTATATAAACCGAATAGAACCAAGGACAATTAGGTAATTGCTTTGGTTTTTGGTTTCAGTAGAAGACAAAGAATAACATTAGTGTTGAAGGTAAAATATTATAAATATAATTAATTGACATGCCAGCTATGTGCTGCTGTAATTGCTGCAAAAGCTGGTCATGCCAAATAATAAAGTTAAAAATGACTGCATGTTTCATAACAATCTGCACGTTTCATTAACATTATGAAATCGTGTTTTGGATGCAAAATAATCAGGTGTTCAAGTATTGTCTGGAGTCATATTTCATTTTTAAATGTGAAAAAGTGGAGTGACACTGACAACAAAGGGGTTAAAGAATGGAGCATACTTGGCAAAAAAGTAAATTAAAAGTAATGCAGTCATATATATATATATATATATATATATATATATAGGCTTAATTGATTAAAGAAGGTTGAATTTGTACGATAGAAATATATTTTAATTTAATTAAAGAATAAATTAATTGAATGACCACCAGTTAACCTTTTTGAGACCATTAGGATAACTGTAAGTTATACATCAATTTTCCACAACAATAAAAATATAATATAAATAATTATATTAAAAATAAAATAAAACTGCGATCTAGGCGTTCGACGGCATGCAAATGAGTAGTGACGATAACTACCGCGTGACACAGTTGGATCCTCTCAGCAAAAACAAACAGCACAGCGACCTCTAGCGATTTAATTACTGTTTACGCGTACTGACTAGCAAATAATATTATACTTGCAGTTAATTAAGGTCTGAGCGGTGCCTGGTTGTATTCTCTGACTGTACAAACACACGAACATTCAATGAGGTAAGAATGGTTTAGTTTATGGCTGTTTGTCTGTTGCTTAAAAGCCGTGGCCTACACGTGGCGCAATACTGATACATACCGCGCTAAACCAGGGCTAAATATGCTGCAAAAAGACTTGACGTATTCTACAAGAAAACAGGGGCTATTAGATTAAATATCAGTTGGATATTTACACATATTTATATACATATGCATTATTAGTTGTAGAAATTAGCTCTCTCACTTGTTTGCCTCAACGTTACCATCGCCTTCTGAAAGCAGGCCCGATTTCTTTTATGGTCTGTGTGAAAAACTATTTTGTTAGTATTATTTACTATTTTATATATTACTAACTAATATTGTACATTTAAGTCGATTAAACTTGTAGTATAGCTGTCTTATTCGATTAAACGTTTGACCGTACTTTATTTGTCATCATGTTTTTGACAGTCTTCTCAAGTCCAATGGCTGAAAGAAAGGAAGGGTTCTCCCTCTAGTGGTGCACTCGTGAAAATACACACTGATACGGCCTACGTTTTGCAAGGTAAAATTTATCACACTTTTATTGTATGAATTTCCATCTCATGTGTTGCTGCATGGTCTGCTGTTAACCAGTTTGGTCTTGTATTTCTCAGTTGACTGTCTTTATGAAGCTTACCCCTTCCTTTATATGTAGTAGACACTGTTTTATTTCACCAGAGCATTTAAAGTTCCAAAAACTCCTATAACAATTGATTGTATTTGCCATACATTTTTTAAACAAGTAGTTTTCCTTTTTTGCAATCTTTAGAATCCAGTAGTAGAAGATCAGGATACTTTTCCCCAGTTTCAGGAGTACTGCTATAATGCTTTTTTGCCTACTATTCACAAATCATTGAGTATGCAGTTTCAGATAAAGCTGATGACTTGTTACGAAAGGTCTTTCAAGCTTGATAACATTATCAATGAGATATTTAGGCTCAGAAGGACCCAACCTTCTTAGCCTGAGACTCTTCTTTATTTGAGATCTTTATGATTGTGTACTTCAGTGCACCACTTTTGAGCAGTTCATTCATTCATTCATCTTCTTTTTGGCTTAGTCCCTTTATAATCAGGGGTTGCCACAGTGGAATGAATCGCCAACTTATCCAGCACGTTTTATGCAGCGGATGCCCTTCCACTGGGAAACACCCATACACTCTCATTCACACATACTGCGGACAATTTTAGCTTACCCAATTCACTTGTACCACATGTCTTCGGACTGTGGGGGAAACCGGAGCACCCAGAGGAAACCCACGCGAACACAGTGAGAACATGCAAACTCCACACTGAAATGCCAACTGACCCAGCTGAGGCTCAAACCAGCGACCTTCTTGCTGTGAGGCGACAGCACTACCTACTGCGCCACCGCGTTGATTTTGAGCAGTTTATTTAATTTTTAGTTTTATGCAATTTAATTTCCCTACCAACAGTATGGAGTCAATCTAGGGCCATATATACTTGCAAAATAAAACAGTTTTGCAAACAAAAAATAAAGCATTGAGCACCAAAAATCTCCAAAAATCGCAAAAGCGAAAATTAATTTTTGAGAAATAAAAATGAAATTTGCAAACAAAAAAGAACTGTAAATAAAAATCAAGCAGTGCAAAAAAAAAAAAACTAAATATTTGCAATAAAAAAAGACTATATATATTTGCAAAGCATTTTTTATAACATTGCCTTTACAAAACCTGTCCAGTCAATTGCAATGCTTTGATTGGCTTTTTAATCAACTGTGAGTCTGCTATGCTGTTTTTACTTTGCACTTTACGTTTCTGCGCGTTTCACTTTGTGGCCTTGATTTGACAAGGGGGTGAAGTCATGGGAACTTGGTCGTTAACAGCAGGTGATGACGTCGCTTAAATGGAGGCGGTCCGGGGCTGCTGTAAATGCCCAAGTTTAGTTTTTTTTTTGCGCACTGCTTGTTTTTTATTTACAGTTCTTTTTTTTGTTTGCAAATTTCATTTTTATTTCTCAAAACTTAATTTTCCCTTAGCTGTTTTTAATTTTTGTTAGCAAAATTAATTTTTATTTCTTTTATTTGGAGATTTGCATTTTTTGGTGCTCAATACTTTATTTTTTGTTTGCAAAACTTTCTTTTATTTTGTAAGTATATATGGCCCTAGATTGACTCCATATTACAGAGTAAAAAGTTGTAATCTTATGATGTTAACGTTTGTTGATAACACCATCGAGAGATGTGAGGGATTTGTTTTAAATACATGCAGTAAGCTTATAAATATAGTCAAATTGAATCACTCCATTTGCAATCTTTATATAATAAAAACTCTGTGTTTTTGTTTTATATTGTTTTTATGATAAGGCATATAAGAAATCTGCTGTAAATACAATTGATTAAACTGTAATAGTATCTGATAGTCCAATAATATAATAATTCTAATGGCATTCAAAAGTCAAGTGTGCCCTCTGGTGGTGGCCGTAAGCCGTGACACACTTTAATGTGTCCTCGGTGGGGTTTATTGAGCTTCAGCAGGCCTGCAGTTCGCCCCCAGATTTCCTTTACCTCATTTTGACGTCTCTTTTTTTTCCTCCAGTGGAGGGATTAAAGTCGACAGAATATTGATGTGGGCTCTTTATAGCAGAAAGCTGGAGGACTTAGCATTGAAATCGAACAGGCTGGATGCTCTCATAAAGGATTTCTGCCGCATATCTCACTTGTCAATTCTCCTTGCGCTGAGAGGAGTTAATTTTTTTGAGAGTTTGCAGATGGAAATAAAGAGTGTATGTGCGAGTGTTCATCTCATTTCACGCTTAAAACCGTAAACAAAAAGTAAACCATTTTTTTCACATATCTTCGTCTCTCTCCATTTGTTTGGATGTGCCTTTCTTGCCTTTCTTTCCCTTCTCTAAAATGATGGCAGCAACGTCTGGCCTGTGTCTTCGAATAGAGGTGTCCTGTTCTCGCAGGGCTTTGAATTGCATCTGTGCCTCTGAATGCACAACAGGCATAGGGAGACTGAGATGATAAAATTTGATTTGTATGCAAATCGTTTCTTTTGTTCTGCATTTGTAGGCTGCCAGAGATCTTTTACTTATAACTTGCTCTCTTCTTTTCCGTCTCTCTCTCTCTCTCTCTCTCTCTCTCTCTCTCTCTCACTGAAGCTCTCCAGACCCCCTCCGACTGTGCTTTCTCCACCAGAATGCAAATGCACAACTGATTCATCTGTTGGTTGATGAAACATTTAATCAACATCCCTGGCATGGTTTAAAACTAAATAGGCTACATTCGTAAGATGACTCTGTAGGAGTCTGAAAATCCTTTGACAAAGTGAAAACATCATATTTCACTCTGTCTGGCATTTCTCTCTAGTTAGTTCCTCTGGGCTAGTCAGTGTGTCTGTTCAAGGGCCATCTCGCTCTCTCTTCCTCTCACATTCTCCATGTTGTCACTGGTGTAAGGGGAATGCAACATGAGGCTGGTGACTGTCCTCTTCCCCTCTTTCTCTCACATCCAGCTGGCCCTTGCTTCTCCTCTTGAACCGCCAGTGTGATTCTTGACTCCAGATGTCCCAGCTGGTTGAATCAGGCCAGTCAGCGGGCTCAGTTGGGGTGTTGGGGATTCATTTGGGTCATGTCAGAAGATCTGTCAACACAGCGGTCCATTTGGGACGTGTTCTGACTGTGTTCATATGTGCCACTGGGCTGTGACCTGTCCCTGCTACCATGGACACTTGTGGTCCTGTTCCAATTTGGATGTAAAAGCGAACAAGTGCTCACAACAGAGTGAATTAATTTTTCGATGAAGGGCAAGTGTACAAATGTGACCTACAAAGTGAATTTCAGGGCAGTTCACTCCCAAATCATGTCGATTTGTAAAGGGGTTTGTGCACTAGGAAAGAAAAACAAGGAAGTCTTTATTAAATTATTTTTTAGGTGAAACATGGTAGAAAATAGGACTGCACAATATTGGAAAAATCTAACATTGCAATATTTTTTTTTGATTTTGCGATCTTTTCAAAAAAGAAAAATAAACCAATTAAATAAACAGCGTTTGATTGTTTTCTGATGAGTCGAACTGTGTTCAGGTGTACAGTGACACACTTGCTAAATGATAAATTATAATCCAGACTCAACATTTGTGAAATGATAAACTATAATTCAGACTCAACATTGCGTATGCCTGCGATGTGACTATTGCGAATGATCACATTGCGATATCGATGCTGAAACGATATATTGTGCAGCCCTAGTAGGGATGTACAATTATTGAAAAAAAATGCATTACAAAATTAAGAAGTGTTGTTGCTCTGACAGCCAAGTTGGGTCAAAGCTAGTGATGCTCCGATCAGGATTGCAGCGGATACCGAGTACCGATTCCTTGTCACGGTGATCGGCTGATAGTACCGATTCTAATGCTTCAAGCTTTATAATGCATGTTTATTGCAATAAGTATATTACAAGAAGTTTATTAAATATTCATGTTAAAAAATAAATTTTTATTTATCTAATAATTCCAGACAGCTTTTACTAACTTTGCAATATTGTCACAACACAGAACTTTCAGTTGTTATATGTAAAAAGGCCAAAATACACGCAGATCACTCAATGAGAGAGAGAGAGAGAGAGAGAGAGATTTGCACTCACGATATCTTTACTGCTCTATTCATTTAACCTAAGAAATGTAATGTTTAGACCATCACTGTGCCTCTTGCGATCTGTTCTCTTACTAATTCACTCGCCTCGCCATGATTTCTGGGTATTTTTAACCCATTTTTGGGGATCACGGAGGCTGTATAAATTTGCGCACTCTCATTCCCATACAGCAGAGAGTGACTATGTAGAACTCCACCATGCGCGATTCAGAGAGCAGAAATTTGTAATCGCGCGACCATGTAGATACAGAAATCACATGCTGTTGTGTCAATAAGATATTACATATTTAGCTATTAAGCTTGTTTATTAAAAGAAGTTGTGATCTGGCACTATATAGAAAATCAAATTAACTTTACTTCAAGGGGGCGGGAAAAGCCGTTGGGAGGGCGGGGCGCCCCCCTAATATTATGGTAGGGGAAACACTGAACTTTGCAGTGACTCACTCCACATATCATGTGTTCTGACCTGTGGTGAAGCTTTGTTATAATCCTGACTTTACATTGAGCAGCCGGTATGTGATTATTGCGTATGCACACATTGCGATTTCAATGCTGAAACAATTGTGCAGCCCTAAAATGTTGCATTTTTTTAGCAGTTGCTGCAAAATTGTATATACAAATGTTGGGGTGCATTTTCTGAACAATTGCTGCTACTGTAAAACTATGAGTTGATGAAGAAACTGGCTAGCTCATGACTGTATCATTCAAATTGCTCAGAACTGTTGTTAGTGATAGTAGCACCGGTGGAGTTGATAATTTGTTTAATTCCATTTGTCTTTAAATATGAAAATAGCAGGTGAGAGTTATACTGTACTTTGATGCTGTTTGTGAAGGAGGGTTACTGTATGGATTCAGGAAACACTGAGTCTTTGAACTGTGCTGGTAACAAAGGTATTTGTGACTGGTCTGCTTTTAAGAAATTCACCCATTTAGTGCTTAAAATTCTCATTGGTTTTTACTTCATACTGTCTGCAGCAATATTTAGCTGTTTACATAAAGTATTGGTAATGTTTAGTTGATTTATTTTAACATTTTAAATGTACTGAGGCAATTGGTTTATTCAGTTGGAAATACTTTACTCTTTGATTTAGAGCTTGACATGACTGGAAAATATCAATATAGATAACATTATGTATCAAATAAACCAAATTCTCTTTCAAAATTCAGATATCTTTTTAAGATTTTTTTTGGTATCCTCATTTTTTTACCTATTTTATTCTTTAAAAGGGAGATAAAGGGGAAGTATTAGGGGCGGCATGGTGGTGCAGTGGGTAGCACTGTTGCCTCACAGCAAGAAGGTCACTGATTTGAGCCTCGGCTGGGTCAGTTGGCATTTCTGTGTGGAGTTTGCATGTTCTCCCCATGTTCGCGGGGTTTCCTCCGGGTGTTTCGGTTTTCCCCCTCAAGTCCAAAGACATGTGGTATAGGTGAATTGGGTAAGCCAAATTGTCCATAGTGTATGTGTGTGAATGAGAGTGTATGGGTATTTTCCGGTGATAGGTTGCAGCTGGAAGGGCATCCGCTGCGTAAAACATATGCTGAATAAGTTGGCGGGTCATTCTGCTGTGGCGACCCCTGATTAATAAAGGGACTAAGCTAATAAAAAAAATTATCAAAAAATTATTAGTTGTATGCAAAGTGACCCACATTTTTTCACTACTGAAAATGTGTATCCTTCAATTTATACAGAATTTAGAATCAGTGAAAATCCTCACTCTCGGAGCAGCCTATACTTGTCTGTCAAGAATATCATTAATTATAGCTAGAACAGAATGAACATGCTTAGATTATTTTGTTAAGTAGCTTTGTCAAGCTAATTTTGTGAGGTATGTGCCATTACTTTTACATGGCACATATTATAGCGCAGTGATGGAAAAACTAGGATGAATTATTGATTATAAACCCATTATCTCTAACATAATTCATTCATGAGTCCATTAACAAGCTACTCAGATGCTTCAGAATGATTGTTTCTCTATTGTTGTTACCATTTTACTCTCACAAGCAAATTCTGAAAGGATGATGTTCCATAGGCCTTTCTTTGATTGGCGTTTTGTTCATGAATATGGCCCAGAACAGCATTTGTTGCATTATTTTGATTTCCCACTTTTTCCGTGTGCGTGTTTCTTTTTGAACGCGAGCTTGTAAACACTGATGGAATAACGCGTTCCATAATGACAGCGCATGCACGCCGAGTGTCTCCTGTGGCGTCTCTCCATCTCAATAATAGGTCAACAGCTGTATTTAAAAAATTAATCACATTTCTTGGCAGTCGCAAAGGTTAGCCCGTCGCGCTTGGAGATGCAAACGGAGCACTCTGATCGGCGGAAAATCTCGGTGGAGATGAGCGGAGCTGCCTTTGATGAGACGAGCATGTAAATGATTTGTGTCTTTATAGGACACGCGTGTGCGTCTTCTCCACCTGCGTGAACGCGCTCAGCGGCCGTGTGTGGAAACAAGTTCGAGTGATTGCTTTGCTTTTGCAATGAGTGCATTTGCTCGGAACACACACATATACACATATCCATCACTGAACAGCCAGACCGGAACTGACATTTAGATTAGTAGGCAGCAGCACTTCATTTAAACTCCGACATATTCATACTAGTGCTGTTGGTGCAGATGCTGCTGTAAATGGATTTACCATCCCAAATCACCCCGTAGACCTTTTTATAAAAACCTGTTTACTCTTTACCGTTTTGAAATATTAATGTTTTCATAAGCGTCATACAAATTACTCTAAGAGGTATCAAGGAGTGTGTGAACATTCAGATGAAACATTCATCAGTACATTGAATTGCTTTTAGTTCCTTTAAAATATTCACATTATGTTGTTTTTTCTCTTTACCAAGCTGGCAGAACAGATTGACCTGTGTTCATATTCATTTATTACATCGTATAAAGATGAATGGTTGGAAAAGGTAACTGTTATGTTGTAAATCTGAGAAAAGTGAAAGGTGTTCTTATGACCCCAAGGTTTACCTCAGCTACTTTCATGCGTTCAAATTGCAAATGTTTATATTTAGAAATGTTTAAAAATAAAATTTCTATTCTATTTTTAAACTAGGCAATGCAGTGGCGCAGTAGGTAGTGCTGTTGCCTCACAGCAAGAACGTCGCTGGGTCGCAGGTTCGAACCTCGGCTGGGCTGGGTCAGTTGGCGTTTCTGTGTGGAGTTTGCATGTTCTCCCTGCATTCGCGTGGGTTTCCTCCGGGTGCTCCGGTTTCCCCCACAGTCCAAAGACATGCAGTACAGGTGAATTGGGTAAGCTAAATTGTCCATAGTGTATGAGTGTGAATGTGTGTGTGGAAGTTCCCAGAGATGGGTTGCGGCTGGAAGGGCATCCGCTGCGTAAAATCGTGCTGGATAAGTTGGCGGTTCATTCCGCTGTGGCGACCCCGCAAGGGACAAAGCAGACAAGAAAATGAATGAATTTTTAAACTATTATTATTATTATTATGGGTGGCACGGTGGCTCAGTGGTTAGCACTGTCGCCTCACAGCAAGAAGGTCGCTGGTTCAGGTTCAGGCTGGGCCAGTTGGCATTTCTGTGTGTAGTTTGTATGTTCTCCCCATGTTTGTGTTTGTTTCCTCCAGGTGCTTCGGTTTCCTCCACAGTCCAAAGACAGGGGTATTTGGAATTTGGGGAATTTGGTAAACAAAATTGCCCGTAGTGTATGAGTGCGTGTGTGAATGTGGTAGGCAGGCATGTGTGTATGCTGTAGGAAACCATATTGAGTTTATTGTGTGTATAGAATTGCTTTGAATTGGATGACAATCAAAAAAAGCTGCAGTTTGTAAGCTTTTCACTGCTAATATTTTATGGACGTTTGTGGAATATCTGCAAACAATTTAAACCACCAGAGGCATTAAGTCTGTTTAAATGTATGCCGCATATATTTGTAATGAGGCACATGTAGACTGCTGAGTGTTGAATTCATCATTCATTATGTAGTCTGTCATATCACTCAGCTTATTGTGATTTTTCTGAAATGATAGAATGTCACTAAATGTCAAAAAGGCATCTGTTTATGTGGAGCTTGCTATTAGTTCCTGCCTGTGCTTTCATGTATGTTAAAGCTTTAAAATACATCCCTAAATGCTGTACATCTCTATTGGTCCACTTTGTCTAGTTATAATTTTGCCTATATTTCATCCACAACACAACTCAAGAGCATAATGGGTTCACTTATTCTTTCTAGCTAAAATAAAGCTCTTCACCACTGAAGTTAAAAAAAGATTCTACATTTACACTGAAAAAAATTATGTCTGCAAAATTGTTGCATACAATTTATTTAGGTTGAATTTTAACAAGTTAAATTTAATAATTTTCAACTTAATTTGTTTGTTTAAATTCAGCCCAAATAAATCATTTACAGACATTTAACGTAAAAAAAATTGAGTAACTAAGGCATCATCTTTAAATATTTTTTTTCTAGTGTACTTAGTTTGTTAATATTTATTTTGACAATTTAAGTATGATTATTTTGCATGTGTTTATTTCAGAGTACATTATGGCGTGCGTGTGTGTGTGTGTGTGTGCATGTGTGCGCGTGTGTGTGTGTGTGTGTGTGTGTGTGAAGAAGAAAGAGTGCGTGTGTGTGAAGAAGAAAGAGTGCGTGTGTGAAAGAGCAGGTACTGATGAGCTGCATCAGAGCAGAGCTCATTTAATATTTACCACTTTTACGAATATGGTTAAACCCGAGCTTCTGATTTTAGGGCTATATTCTATAATAAATGCCCTACATAACAATTTAACTTACTGAATCAATGCGGTAAACGGGACATAAAAAAAAAAATAACCATGATAATTTAGTTAAGAATCCTTCATTTATTTTTTTTTTTTTTATTATTTATTTATTTTTTTTATTTATTTTTGTCCGTTTTAGTTGTTTTGGTTCGTAAAGTGCGACCAAACAAATATACAGTTAGTGGGCGACACAGTGTCTCAGTGGTTAGCACTGTCACCTCACAGCAAGAAGGTCACTGGTTCGAGTCCCGGCTGGGCCAGTTGGCATTTCTGTGTAGAGTTTGCATGTTCTCCCCATGTTCATGTGGGTCTTCTCCAGGTGCTCCGGGTTTCCCCACAGTCCAAAGACATGTGCAATAAGTGAATTGGATTAACTAAATTGGTCGTAGTGTGTGTGTGTGTGTGTGTGTGTGTGTGTGTGTGTGTGTGTGTGTGTGTGTGTGTACGTGTTTTTGTGACATATCAGGACTCAAATCTGTATAATGACATAGGTATGACACAGGTATTACAAAAAGCAGGTAAATATGAGGACATTGGTGACGTCCTCACTTCTCCAAAAGCTTCTAAATCACACAGGATGAGTTTTTTCAGGGAGTAAAGCTGTACACTGTCTCCTGTGATGGTTGGGTTTAGGGGTAGGGTGGGGTGAGGGCAATATAATGTACGGTTTGATCTGTATAAAATGAATGGAAACCTATGCAATGTACCCACTTTTCACAAAAACAAACGTGTATGTGTGTGTGTGTGTTTGTTTGTTTGTTTGTTTGTTTGTTTGTTTGTTTGTTTGTTTGTTTGTTTCCCAGAAATGGGTTGCGGCTGGAAGTGCATCCGCTGCGTGAAACATATGCCGGAATGGTTGGCGGTTCATTTCGCTGTTGCGACCTCTGAAATAGAGACTAAGCTGAAGGAAAATTAATGAATGAATGTACAGTTTGTGATCTCAACACTCAAATCTACTTCAATTGGATTTTTTTCCAGTATGTGGTAAATTGGCATACTTATATGTAATTTATTTGTGAATGTTGAGGATTATTTCTTCTTTTATGTACTTAACATTGTTTCTAATATTCACTTTTGTTGACTCATTGCCTTTATATATTAAGAATAATATGACTATCAACATAAACCACACTTTTTTTTTAGTGCACAAACTTTAGAATTTCTATATTGTGTGCCCTGTCCAAAGTTTTCAATAATCAGTCAAATATAATAAATGGATTAATAATTTAAAATGCATGCAATGGATCATGTAGAGAAAGTACGGCATCATGATTCCCTGTTTCTTCTCCTCTTTCCACTCTCATCTTTTTGTTATAGCAATAGCAATGTGCAGCAAAGCTCAAACACTTTTTTTCCCCAGCATGAACCAGAGGTGTGATTTCTCTCAGCAGGGACTCTGTGCTTGTACTTAGCTGTGACTACATTAATGTCTGTACCTGACATTAATACCTACCTGGTGTTAAAGTATTCCCACATGAACTGTCTTTACGAGGCATGTTTATGTGTGATATTAGATTAGTTTGCTGCGCATTTGTCTCTCACACAGATTAAAATGTCCTATTTCTGCTTAGTCCTGCTGTCCTTGATTGAGTGCTGTTGTAATGTGCTCAGGTAAGCACAGTTAATCAGCTTTGCTTGTGTGTTGCTGGTTTGCATTTGATATGATTTGAATCTGTCACACAGATGGACTTGTAGCAAAGATCAGATTAAATGTGTACAAATATGGATTTGATATTTAAATGCATTTTTATTATCTTTACATTTGTATTTAAATCAATAGGTAGTGCTGGGCCGATAAACAATCGAATCGCGATAAAATCGATATCAATAACAATGATAAGCTCTGGATTTTTTACTCTATATTGAAAAGAGCCAATCACAGAAATGTGCAACAATAGGATTCTAAAAGTGTGCTGATATTAGAGATGTAATCTATCGGTTGAAAATGTTATGCCATTTAATAGACCCTCTAATTTTTGTGGCTTCTGTCATTGTTGGGGTACTCTTTTAAATCTGGAAGCATTAACAACTTAAATCGAAAAATATATATCGTTGTCGTTCAATATGGTAAATAATTATCGAGATTGCATTTTTGCCATATCGCCCAGCCCTATCAATAAATGTTTACTGGAACTTAACACATGATTAAATGCAAAATTTTTATTTATTAGTGACTTAAGTTCCATTAGCATTTACTAAACTGCCCTGATTAAAATAACTCGGTTTAAATAATAATAATATAAATAAAAAATTATAATACATGACACTGCTCATACTGCTATGCACATATATATAGGAATGAACAACTAGGAGATTAAAATACAAAATTATATTGTTATTTAAACCTAAACTTTAGAGCTTATTCTTTAAACAACAGACACAACAAAAGTTTTTAAGCATTCAAAAATTTTAAGTGAAATTCCAATTTGATTTATTTTCTAGAGGAAAATAATCACCATTATACATTTTTAGTCATTATGAAAATTAATTACCCACTAAAATGTCATTGTGTAAATGTTGTTCATACTGTATGCCAAAAAATTGTCATAATTAGACAAGAATCAGTCAAAGAAAACTTTATTTAAAGGTTAAAGTGAATCCCTAATAATACTAATTAATAGTAATTTAAAGATTTTATCCTATTCCACTATCATTTATAGCAATATGTTTTTGAGTTATTTAAAAATATTAAATACAAATAACTTTTTAATAAAAATAATATTTTATTTAATAAAAAATAACTTTTATCACATTTTAATAAGTACAGGTCAGCATAATAATGTTTGTTTATTTTTACATAAAATAATATGTTACACTGAATGACAACAAAACAGTATTTTGTCCATAGGTTTATCACAGAAGTTACATTAGACATTAAACATTAAACACATTAAACATTAAAATAGACATTTGTAGGGCGTCTCATCCTTTGACCCCAAATCTATTGATTACATTAATGAATGAACTATTAGTTTACTGATATTTGGATTTTTGAGAGAGAGATTTGCAGCATACATTTGATTTAACATTGAATAAAATAAAGAAACCATCTTTGAATATAGATTATTATGCATTGTAAAAGCCAAGAGCCAACTTTATCAAATGAAATGAGTGTAGATAAGCTAAAATTTACTGAAAGGTAATTCCACTCATTTGAAAAGAGTTTTGAACTCAGTATTAAGGGTAATGAGTTCATTAAATACCTCATTACTTCAACTTAAATGAAGTAAGTTAACAGTACTCATATGGATTAATTTTGTTTGATACTGATTGCTACAAACCATTTGAGTTGCCTTAACTTATTGGGTTTTACAGTACTCAGTTGGATTAAGTTCTCTTCATTTATTGGGTTTTACTGTGCTTAAATTGCTTCATTTACGCAAATGGATTACGTTCACAGTACTCATTAAGATTAGTTTTTAAACTTAAATGGTTTGTTGCAATCGGTTTCCTCAAATGGTTTGAGTTACCTTAACTTATTGGGTTTTACAGTGTGTGAAATGTGTGTTTTAATATTTGACTTTTTCTTGCAAATTTTTATTTGTTTTTTATTGTTGTTCTGACCTGCCGCACATCTGTATGGATGGATAGATTGATTTCTTTCACATCTTTTTCATGTTTGTCTTTGAAGTTAATGAATTAAATGAGAGTGCTGCCACCTAGTGGTAATCTAAAATGACATATTTCATTTCTGTTTCCTAGAACTTTCTTGATTATCGCATAGACATTTTTGTATGCATCCAGATTATGTTCTTGTTCCATATCCTGCCAAAAAAACTTTAGTATGAAGGCTTTTGTGTTGCTGAACCAAGTCAGTCACAGTAGTGGTTTTCTTATGAATGCATGAACTGAACACATCAGCATAGCATCTGTTTTGCTCCCTAAAACAAGCACCTCAGTTGTGATGTGTGCATATGTTTAGAGAGCTAGGAAGTTGATTAAATGGGTGCAGGCGCCTTGCCTTCCTTCATTCCTGTTGCATTTGATCTAAATGGCCTTCCCTCTTCATAAGTACTACCTGGCACGCCATCGCTCTCCTTTCCTGTCCTCTTTTCTCTCTCGATTTCTCTCTGTCTCTCTCTCTTATTCATACCAGTCTCTACCATCTCTCAGGATATTGAGAAGGACCTTTGTCAGGAAGCAGAGGCCCGTGGGGTGTTTGGGCGGTAGAGAAACACAAAGCAACACTAGTGGATCAGCTTTCAGAATGTAGGTAAAACAGATGCACTTTTAACTTTTCAGACCGCAGGTACTGTACCAAAGTCTTGTGGGTGAAAGAGTGCTGGTGGAGTGTTATGAGAGGTCTTTTATTGTGAATTTGATGGTGGTTAGGTGGACACAAGACTTTAAAGAGCAGTGGTCTTGGGGGTATTTGGTATAAATGATGCTGCATGTGATTGGATTCAGTGATTCAGAGTAGTTTTCAAACTGATGTGTTGGGGTCTATAAGAAATTTTAGGCCTGTCTAACATGTCAAGATATTGATTTAAATGTTGGCTTTTTTTAAACAAAATTACATAATAGGTCAAACTTTAGACATTCTGTTTTACCAGTAGATTGTTATACTGCACATAGAATAGGCATGGGCCGGTATAAGATTCTGACAGTATGATAACCTTGGATAAAAATATCAGGTTTCACGGTTTGATGGTATTGTGGTTACTGCTCTAAAATATATTCTTTTTAAATGTCTGGGTTAAAAACAAAAACTCTTTTCCTCTTTGAACACAATAGATCTTATTTTGAGAAACATTTCAAATAGTTTGGAACAGTAAACATGTTAGGCTAAATAATTCAAATGAGTCATTGACTTCTGCTCTCTTCATTCGTTTTTAAAACACAGATTTCTTTTTAAAATGGCATTTTTGGATATCCTTTTTGTTGAAGATACTTTTGTCTTAAAAAAAAAAAAAAAAAAAGGAAAATATAGAAAATGCAGAAAATGTTTTAAAATATTCACTTTTTAAAACCAAGGTATACATCAAAAACGATTATCGTCCCATGCCTATACATAAAAGCATATTAAATGCAAGTAAAGCTACTTCAAGTAAGAGTGGTAAAACCTAAATATCAGAATATTTTTTTACAAATTAAATAACATACTAATTCTGATCTTTTAAGTAAAATAAGTGATCATACAAAATTGTATTACAGGGAGTGCAGAATTATTAGGCAAGGGAGTATTTTGACCACATCATCCTCTTTATGCATGTTGTCTTACTCCAAGCTGTATAGGCTCGAACGCCTACTACCAATTAAGCATATTAGGTGATGTGCATCTCTGTAATGAGAAGGGGTGTGGTCTAATGACATCAACACCCTATATCAGGTGTGCATAATTATTAGGAAACTTCCTTTCCTTTGGCAAAATGGGTCAAAAGAAGGACTTGACAGGCTCCGAAAAGTCAAAAATAGTGAGATATCTTGCAGAGGGATGCAGCACTCTTAAAATGGCCAAGCTTCTGAAGCGTGATCATCGAACAATCAAGCGTTTCATTTAAAATAGTCAACAGGGTCGCAAGAAGCGTGTGGAAAAACCAAGGCGCAAAATAACTGCCCATGAACTGAGAAAAGTCAAGCGTACAGCTGCCAAGATGCCAAGATGCCACTTGCCACCAGTTTTTCCATATTTCAGAGCTGCAACATCACTGGAGTGCCCAAAAGCACAAGGTGTGCAATACTCAGAGACATGGCCAAGGTAAGAAAGGCTGAAAAACGACCACCACTGAACAAGACACACAAGCTGAAATGTCAAGAATGGGCCAAGAAATATCTCAAGACTTATTTTTCTAAGGTTGCTGCTGCACGCAATGTTGATGGTGAACAGATCAAAACACTGACAGAATCCATGGATGGCAGGCTTTTGAGTGTCCTTGCAAAGAAAGGTGGCTATATTGGTCACTGATTTGTTTTTGTTTTGTTTTTGAATGTCAGAAATGTATATTTGTGAATGTTGAGATGTTATATTGGTTTCACTGGTGAAAATAAATAATTGAAATGGGTATATATTTGTTTTTTGTTAAGTTGCCTAATAATTCTGCACAGTAATAGTCACCTGCACACACAGATATCCTCCTAAAATAGCTAAAACTAAAAACAAACTAAAAACTACTTCAGAAAATATTCAGCTTTGATATTAATGAGTTTTTTTTGGGTTCATTGAGAACATGGTTGTTGTTCAATAATAAAATGAATCCTCAAAAATACAACTTGCCTAATAATTCTGCACTCCCTGTATATTGAAAAAGATTAAAAAGATTATCTGCATGGCTGCACTGTTATTTAATAAGGGCGTTTTATCATTTAATTTAATAAGGGCATGTGTCATTAAATGATTATTGTTCTAGATATACCTGACTAGGCATGGGACGATTACCGTTTTCAAGGTATACCGCGGTTTAGAAAAGTCAAGGTTATCATACCGCCAAAATTTTCTCTAATACCGTTCCTAAGGTATGTGTAAGATTTTTTTATTTACATTTTTTTTAACAACAGCATCTCCAGCAGAAAAGATATCCAAAGATGCCTTTTTAAATTGTAAGTAAATCTGTGTTTTTGAAACTAATGAAGACAGCAGAAGTCAATGATTCATTTTCATTATTTAGCCTGGCACGTTTACTGCTCCAAATATTATAAATGTTTCTCAAAATAAAATATATTGTGCTCAAAGGGGAAAAAACTTTTAGTTTTTTACCCAGATATTTAAAAAGAATATATTTTAGATCAGTAATCACAATACCATGATACTGTGAAACCGTGATATTTTTATCCAAGGTTATCATACTGTCAGAATCTTATACCGGCCCATGCCTATACCTGACAAGAGTTATTGGTAAAATATCTATTGTTGCAATAAATTAAATTTTTGTTAGTGGTTTCTGTTGCATTACACTTGTATTGTTTTTACGCTTGGAAAACCCATCATTGTCTATTTATTCATCCATTTACTTTTTGGCTTAGTCCTTTTATTGGTGGTGGATGAGGAGATTCCCCCCTATGTGTAAAGTGCTTTGAGTGCCCAGAAAAGCGCTATATAAATGTAAGGAATTATTATTATTATTTATTAATCAGGGGTTGCCACAGCGGAATGAACTGCCAACTTATCCAACATATGTTTTACGCAGTGAATCCCCTTCCAGCTGCAACCCATCACTGGGAATCATCCATACACTCACATTCATACACATACACTACGGACAACAGTCTTTGGACTGTGCGGGAAACCGGAGCACAGGGAAGAAACCCACGCGAACACGGGGAGAACATGCAAACTCCACACAGAAATGCCAACTGACCCAGCCGAGGCTTGAACCAGCGACCTTCTTGCTGTGAGGCGACAATGCTACCCACTGCACCACTGTGCCGCCACACTGTATGTATATATATATACAGTGTTTCCTCTAGGATTTTTTCCAGCAGTGGCGGCAGGACTTTTTTTTTTACACAGATCTGCCAACTATTTCAAAGACAAATATTACACGCAGTATAACAAGTCGAGATAGCATTCATGTAATACGAGCATGCAAATCTCTTTGCTTGCGCGCCGATTTCCTCTGTTCGAGCACAGAACTTCTTGTACGCACTCAAATATACACGTTCAAGTGCAGATCTTCTTGTGCGCTCTCCAGTAAGCGCGGCTGAAGCGCGATTTTGTGCGTTTTCCGACATTAACGCGTCCTGAAGTAAAGTGAAACGGCATTAAACTCCAGCAAGATAAAGTCATTGTATGCAAAGCCATTGACCTTTATCAATAAAGTATACTTATGGAAACTGTGTTCATCTTTACTGAAAGCTACGCGGTGTTTGCTAGACTCACGCACCTGTCAGTCAGTTTGTCAGAGAGTCAGTCAGCATGTCACCTTGAACAAATGGCGCACAGCACTACTACGGTTACAGAAAAGTTTGCGCGGTTTACCTCTAATATGTTTTGGTGCGATTATAATCCGCTATAAAAAACACGACTAAATGTTTTAAATAAGAAGCTGTAATGTAGCCGTGGCGGGATGAATTTTGGCGTGGCGGCCCGCCATGGATGAATGAATGTAGCGGAAACCTTGATATATATATATATATATATATATATATATATATATATATATATATATATATACATACAAAAAGAAAGTGTTATATTAAAGCAGGGTTTCCACGGGGTCTTAAAAAGTCTAAATTTTAAAAATCGAAATTTAAGGCTTTAAAAAGTCTTAAATTTGCTGTTCTAGGTCTTAAATATTTTAGCACAGGTCTTAATTGTCCGATGTGCGTTTAACGCTACTACTAATGCTCATTTAAATTCTTTTTGTTGCTGTTGCCTGGTTTTCTTAGTAGTTGTAGTTCTTTATTTCACTAGTCCAATTGTAATTTGCAGTATTACAACTACAAATGAGGCCGACATGCAGTGCGCGCGGCGAATGTGACGTCATCGCTGTGTTTGTGCGACATGATTTTGGCTGGCGGGGCTCACGTAATGTTTTGAGACTCGAGTGAACAACACTGAACAGTTTGTGCGACACCGCATTTGATTTGAGTTGAATATGAAACACTTTGAAGAGATTTTATATGAAACAGGTATGACTGTACACACGTCTTCTTTATGATTTGTCCATGCGTGATCATAGAGATAACCAAATGACCAATAATTCTTGCTTAGAAATTGCAACAGCAGTGGGAAAGTGGGATACCTGAGGGATAAGTTTGTTAAAACAAAAAAAAAAAGGCCATGGCAAAAGTAGAGACCCAGGTGGTTTTAATATTACAGAATATGTTTTTCCACCAGTCATAGGTATTACACTGATGTATAGGTTACAATTTTGAATTTAAAACAATTTACAAGTTACAAACTAAAAAAATTATGTCTTTGATACAGTTGAAGTCATAATTATTCGGCCCGCTTTGAAATTTTCTTTCTTTTTTTAAATATTTCCCAAATCATGTAATTAAGTTATGTTATCATAGATATTAAAACTATTATGTTTAGTAATGTGTTGAAAAAAAATATTCTCTCCCCCAGAAATTGGGGAAAAAGGGGGGCTAATAAATCTGACTGTAACTGGAAAGGAATATATGAACCTATCAGTTTACAATATATTGATGCCCAATTTCTAGGCTTTATTGGTGATAATGGTCACGAATGTTGAATCATTATTGCCTTTGTAGCATATAAGTAGAGGACAGAAACTAGCCAGACAGTAATGTGTGAATTGTTGAGTGGGCAAAATAAAATAAAAAAACTGTCAGTATTTCTTAGTAAGAGTACTTCTTTTTTGTTTTTATTCTTGCCATAAAAAAATATAATTGTAGAGCAAGCCAAGTTCTGTTGCCATTAATATTTAACTTTAATAGGTAGAACTGAACAAAAGCAAGTGATGCATCATTTAGATTTTAAAAATTTTGAATGGTTATAAAAGTCTTTATAATAAATTATAAAAATAATAAAAAACAATTATCTTGAATGATATTAATGATATGACCTAGTTCCGGAAACTTTCTACTTCTCTGTTTATCCGTCTGATTTTACTGTCTGTTTCTTTTGACCGCCCCCTGTCATTTAAAAGAATATCTCAATGGCGAACGCGTCAAAAGCCTCGTCCGTTTCGTGAGGTGCACGATGTGGCGCCAGGCGAAAGTATGAATCAGACTTAAGATTTTTGTTTGTTTGTTTTTTCTGTAGTTTAATGGTGCATTTAACCTGTCTTAGTACTGTTCAATTTGAATACATTTATTTTACCACTAATTTTGTGATTTTTGTGTTCTCTCTTTATGTGTATGCGTGTTTTTGATATCGTGATATAGGTCTTAAATGTAACACTTAATGGTCTTAAAGAGGTCTTAAAAAGTCTTAAATTTGACATTATGTTATCTGCAGAAACCCTGTAAAGAGTACTATATGCATTTGTCTTTATATTACAGGAAGGGGGTCCCTCAGGGTTCTTAAGATTTTGGGATCTTTGTCTTCAAAATTTTTAATTAATGCCTTCAGTCTTGTTAAACAATTTCCCACTAATACTATTTGTAGTTTATTGACATTTGTTTTAACTACAGTAATTTGCAGTTACCAATGAATCTTCACTGAAAAGACACTGTAAGAAATGTCAGAAGACCAGCAGTCAATGTAAAGTCTTTAGATCAAGATGATTGTAATAAAAGGAGATCAGATCTTCCTTCAAAAGTGGGATAAAGATTGAAAAAGCTCCTCGTTGTGGGCTGTGTAAGGTGTGTTTCTGTGTTGAATAAATAAATGTTGTGTTTTGAACTGTCAGATGTTTGTTTGGCAGCTGCACAAAGATCTGACAGCCCTATGAATCAAAAGCAGCCTTGCACCAGCAGCCATTAATATGCGAACCGAGAAGACGGCTTAAGTTTAATTTCTATAATATTCCCCAAAGAATCATTATTATTCTACGGATCTTGCCAGCAACATTTGGCCTATAAAGAAATTAACTTTGTCTCCTTGTTAAGTACACCAATGCATCAAGCTATAATCTCTGCAATAGATGAATCATATTTCATATTATACAAGACGAATGTATTCATATTTCATATTTTTCTAATTTTTCCTGTCTGACCATCTGTATGTATTAAGTCTCAGTAAGATTAATCTCTTGATCCTATTGGAGTAGGAGGCAGGTGTTTTTCCTAATACATCTATGAGTAAATAAGGCCTAGTATCAGAGCATAATCCCCTGCATTATTTTTTATATCTCACGCCAATGTCACAATTTCTATTGTGTGCGCGTGTGTATGTGAACGGTGGGGGTTGCGTATGCCCAGACATTTCCTAAGAGCAGCATTGTGAATATCACTGGTGTATGAAATTGCTTGGAATGTCTCCGGATCACAGTGCTGAATCATTTAAAAGCTCCTTCCTCTTGAAAGGGGATCCGTCTTGACAGGAAAGTGTGCATACATGTATGTGCATGTGTAAGAAATGGAGGAACTGGAGGTGTGTTTAAAAAGAGAAAGCAAGGGTCAATGCATTCGTGACCTCCATCCATTGCTGCATTACCAGGTTCTTTGTGATTAGCAAATCGTTGATCGAGGATCATGGGTCTCTTGTCACTCAGATCTGTTAAAGGTTTAGTTTAGCCAAAAATGAAAATTTGCTTTTCATTTACTCGCCCACATCTGAGATGTAGGTGACTTTAAATGGAGCATTAAAGAAAATTTAAGCTGAAACTCTGGCCATCAAAAATCTGATTTAAAAGTTAATGCATACTAGCACATTTGGAGTTAAAAAAAACATACAGGCTAAACAAAATTAATAAACATGGCTCCTTATGTGCTCTAAAAAAGTGAAATGATCTGTCTGTGCAATAAATGGAAATTGTAAGCTGTAAATTGGCATGGATTCTGACAGTACAACCTTATTTAAACCTTAAATAAAAATATTATGGTTTGAGGTATTGTGATTACTGCTCTGAAATATGTTCTTTTTAAATGTCTGGGTAAAAAACTAAAACTTTTTAACCCCTTTGAACACAATATATTTTATTTTGAGAAACATTTTAAATATTTTGCAACAGTACAAAGTCAGGCTAAATAATTAAAATAAATTTGTTTTAAAAACGCAGATTTATTTACAATTTAAAATGGCATCATTTGATATCATTTCTGCTGGAGATACTGTTGTCCTAAAAAAGACAAAAAAAAGTAAAAAAAACTTACTGTGGGAACGGTGTAGCAGAAAATGTTGCTAGTTTTAAAACCTTCACTTTTCCAAACCGCGGTATACCTTGAAAGCGGTTATCATCCCATGCCTTGCTGTAAACATACTAAACACATTATAATTTACAAGAAAAACTGGGAAACTGTTTTATTTGAGATGCTACCTTATTTTACATTTGATTAATTTAGGAAGTACGCGTCTTTCTGCTTCGGCCTTGTTTGAAACTAAATTTGATGGCAAAACACACTACGTTATGTTTAAAATTGAATTAACTTTTAATATGAAGTGCTTTTCTTTTTCAACTGTAGAAAAAATTTTAATGATTTGTTATAATAATAAAATGGAGGAAAACTGAACTCTTGCATTTGCAATACTTAATTATATCAGATATAAAACCAACTCGTACAAGGCATTTTTTCCACCATGTTATGAATGATTCCACATCATTTGAACAAAAATGACAGCATTATAGTACACAATGTTATAGCACATATAACAGCAGCTTTTATATATCGGTCAGACGTTCTTAGCATTTTGTTGCATCTCAGATCATTTGAAAATAAATTTAAGCATTATAAAATAACTCTCTTTGTTTATTTTTAAAACAAATAGGCCATTTTGCGACATAAAGTTACTGCTTAAGACTGTCATTAATGCACTAAGAACTCATTTGCTCATGGCGTGAATTAAAGGTACGGGCTAAAAATGTTGCAAATAATGTTACATTTCTTCAACAGACTTAAACTGTCTCTTTGAAATCTGTTCTCTTGTTAGTTGTCTTTTGCTTATATGAAATGTGTTCTCCTAGCAGTGTGCAGCTCTCACTGATATACACATCTCTTCTGAGGCACTTTAGGCATACTGATTAGGATGGCCATTTGCAATATGAAAATGAATTCCTGAGCCCTCCAGTTGCTTTCATCTGGGACTGATCTCGGGTCAGCCCCCACATGGCTCATGCTCGCTGGGTAATTCATCCTCCGTATTATCTCAATAATGATAAATTCGTAGCCTTATGAGTAGAGATGTGTCCGCTGATGGAGCTTTGCCTGGTATTTAGGAAGGGTTTTGGATCACTTTTGCCCTCTAATCTTACGGATAATGAGAGGGGCTGCCACCGCCACTGAATTGTATTGTAATTATTTAGAGCAATTTATATGAGAAATGCGATTATGATTATACAGTGCAATTATTGCATTGTTTTTTTGGGTCTCTTCAGTGAGACATTAAGCGATTTATAAGCAAAACCATATTGTTTTGAGTGAGGGGTTTTAAGTCAAAGAGATTAAGTTTATGAATAAAGTACACAATTTTACAAATCTCAGTTTCTCTGGATTTATCGGATTTATCAAGTACAAATAAAATTGAATAAAATGTTTTATTCCATAAAATTTTCTAATTGTTCTTTCAGATTTTAAATAAAACATTTCTTTTTTTCCAGAAAAATAACAATAAATCAGAAAAAACAGACTTTTATTATTATTAATTTAAATAATTAATAAGTTTTTCTTGTGATGAGGATGTTGATAAGGATGATCATCATAATTATAGCATTTTAGGTTTCAATTGCCATTTTTTTTGCAAATATGTTCAGTCTCAAATAAGTAAATATGTATATGCATACACACATACAGTATATACAATGCACAAGCAAAGACTTTATTGTGAATTCAGAATGCTTAAGTTGTAAGCCTATAGTATCCGTTAAGTTCTCAAACTTTATTAGGAAGCAACTGTGTCAAACTCTGTCTTAGTTTGTATGCATGTTTGAGTTTAGATCTGGCCTGTCAGGCTAATTGATGACTACTGGGTGCTTTTCGGAAGCCAAGGGCAAGGAAACTCCTCAGGAAAGTCCCCGTTGTGTGTCTCTTGGGCCTCTCATTGAACACTGAAAGACTGGCAGGGACACTTCAACCCTGCATGCAGTGGCTCGGTTACACCCACCCTCCTTCCTTCCTCCCAGCATGCATGTGGCCTTCTTACCAACAACAAGGTTAACACTTGTGTCTGGGGACTGGCAGTGCCTACTTGATACATGCTTGAATCCCATGTTTGTGTCTTTGTTTTTTTCTCTCACCTCTATCGTTTGGAAACACAGAATAAGATCATAATCTGTTTACTGTTTGTTTCTTGTAAGTGTTTAATTGTGAGGCTTTGGGGCTTTAATTTTCACACAGAATGCATAGCAAAGTGCTTGTTCAAACGTATACAAGCGCACACACTTTTGCACAGATCGTGACTCCCGGCTGGCATTCATTAGGGCTTGTAATTGATTGCACATGGCGGTTGAATATGTGATATGTGTATGTTTCCTCACACGAAAGGTGCGGAGGGGAATTGGCTGGTTGTAGCATTGTTAGCCGTCTCCTGGGGGCAAAGATTTCCTGTGCTTGCTTTGCACGCGTGGCATGCTGTTGGTCAAATGACAAGCCAGCGGTGAAGGAAACGTCACATGATGGAAGATGAAATCAACACTGACTGTTAAGGCATAGTAGAAACTGGCACCGTCTTCGTGTTCATGAGAGAATAAAAAGAAACTGTCACTTGCAATTTACATGTACTTTTTCATACCTGTGAAATAAGGTTTAAGGGAAAGTTAGCAAAAAGTAAAGGTTAGTCACTCTAAAGTAACTCCAAAAATTCTTGGTTCAAACCTGTTTGAGATTCTTTCTTCTGTTGAGCTCAAAATAAGATTAGTTTGAAATGTTGGAAACAGGTAGCCATTGACATCAATAGTCAATGATACTCAGTTAAGTTGTCAAAAATACTATTGAGGTCAATGGTTACAGGTTTTCAACATTCTTCAAAATATCTTCTTTTGTGTTCAACAGAAGAAAGAATCTCAAACAGTTTTGGATCAAGTTTCAGACATTTCATTTTTGGGTGGATACATTTTCGGCTATCTCTTTAACCAAAAGAAAAGGGTAAAAAAAACTTTTTTTTTTTCTTAGAGAGAGAAGCCGGCAGATCAGGTAACTGCTCAAACTGGACATGTGTATGCAATTACACCGCAATGTACACAAACTCTTTGTTGTCTGTAAGATGACGGATGGCTGTATAGTAATCACCTCATCTGAAATGTGATCTCCAGTGTTCTTTTGATCTGTATGTCAAGGGAGAATCTAAAGATATCTCCACTTTTACAGATATTTTGGTGAAATTAGATTAGATCTGAATGTGATGTCTCTGGAGGGAACTACTATCATTTCGAATAAACCATGAAATCTCAATACAGCCAAACTGCTATTTATATATTTCATCTTTGTTTGTTTGTCTTTAACCTTTGTAATTGAAAATGTGTGATCTGAAATCTGCAGAGAACCATACATGAGGTGTGAAAAATAGACATTTCTTTTGTCTTTTTGTTGCTACAACAACTGTAGCTGTTTAATTTGTTTGAGCATGGCCATGCTCACATGATGTTAATAAAAAAGCATTATTATTGTTACTGACATAATTACATATTCACATACATCACCGTAATATGTGTTTTGAAAGATTTAGCTTTTTTAAAATGAAAGACTGCACTGTAAAAATAATAACTTGAATCAAAATATCTCTACAAATCATTTGACTGCATTACATTAATAACTGCCTTAAAAATAATTTAAAAAATAATCACAAAAATTTAATTAACATAGATTTTTAAATGAGTTTGTGACTTCTTTTTAGACTGGTTTGAAAATTCAAACCTTCTCTTAAATATTCCTTAAACTTAGGAGATGTTTATTGATTTTAGAGAGAGAGAGCACAAAGCAAAACTCATCCCACATTAATTAATGGGGAGCAAATTCAGTTAGTAACAAATTCTAAATATTTGGGTGTGATGTTGGACAATAAACCAAAGTGGGATGTATGCACTGACTGTGTAAGGAAAAAGCTTCAACAGAGAATGTACTTTTTAAAGAAATTACTGTCTTTTAATGTTGACAGCACATTGTTGATCATGTTTTATAGTGCTTTTATCGAAAGTATTGAATTTTGTGGTATCTGTTGGTATGGAAATGCTTCTGAGGCCTAGAAGAGGCCTTTGTTGGGAATAAAACTAAAGATCATTGATAGTATATACGAAGAAAGAGTATTAATTAAGGCTATCATGATTGTCAATGATGAGAGACATCCTTTATTATACATCTTCCAATTGTTACCATCAGGTCGTCGATATTGTGTTCCCAGATGAGTAAGAAATATGACAAAATTATCATTTATACCTTAAGCAATTAAGTTTTTAAATTCCTCCTCCCTCAGTAGCAGTTGATGGGCAGTAGACTAGCTATTTATTTAGACTAAGGGTACCATGTTTGTAAATGATTTATTTATAAAAATGCCAATTGTAATATGTCAGTTGTCTGTAAGTGTATGCTGCAAATGAAATTTCCCTACAGGGACAAATAAAATTAACTAACTAACTTAATATAAAAACATATGTTGTTATGATTCACAGATCATATATCTATTTTTAAGGGAGGGCACAATGTAGAGAAATGTCATATTTTTGTCATTTGTGGATAAAATCATATTGTGAATGTGACAATTGCAAGCACAAGAAATATCAACCCAAAATGAATATGAAAATGAATCTTGTGTATGTGCGCGCATGTTTTCACCCTACCCTAGGTGAGAATGAAAAGTTTTGAGAACCGGTAACCTCTCTTCCCCTGCCGGTAATCTCCTCAGAACCCTGTAATCCTGGGCACATGCAGATGCCACGAAGGGAATATTGCTGTTCATATTCTTAATCTGCTCTCAAATGCCTTTCTGTTCCCCCGACGATGCGCCCCTGCTCGCTGTGTTCTGCAGGGAATTAAGTGTACTACACAGGATTCATGCAGAGGTAGTTATTCCGTCTCACTCAAAAATCCAACCCAGAAGCAGGTCGCGGTGGAGCTTTAAGGGAGAGCCGTGTTCACGTGAGGCCTCCAATGGTGCATTTCTCATAAACTGAGCATATGAATCTGTAGAGGAGAGGAAGCCAAAAGCGATGGCGTGATGAGTGCCTGCATTGGAAATCTGAGGAGGAGTAAAGCTGGTTTAAGTTGACCCGGTTAAGCTGCGTGCCCGTTTCATGTGACAGAAAGAGACAAGCACGCACACCTCAGTGAGAGGATGAATATTATGCATTAAAGGCTTCTGCAGACAGGTAGACAGACTGAAAGAGTGAAGCCGGCGACACGCAGGGCCTCATATCAGTGGGTAGCCGATCGCGACACATGAAATTTCAGTCTGTTTAAAAACTTTTCCATTAATCCACCCTTACGATTCTCCTGACATATTTTTTCATGCACATAATATAATAACAGTGTGTTAAACTAACCTCTAATTCATGTTCCTAGCATGGATTATTTGTTATACCATCCCATTTCACACCAAGAATGATAACTGAGAAGATATTAGCATTCATGGCAACACAGTAACTTAAGTTAGATTCTGGATCCCTGTCAGTGTTTCATTTGTTTATCAGCTAGAGTTGTATTATTATTACAGAATTATAAAGATCGCAGGTTTGAATAAACTTAATTTCCAAACAATACCATGGCACTTACACCATTTATTAAAGGGCCTTGAAATTCCCAAAATGTTCTCCACCCAAACCACCTATGGTTTATTTCACTTTCTTTATTTTCTCTTCACTCTCTTTTGATGGATTGAGCATGCTCTTGTGTAAATGCTGCCAGTCAGTGGGCGCTCACTGTATGTGTGTGTGTCAGCAGGTGAGGCCTGTGTGCCAGCGGAGTGTAAAATGTGCCAGTTGGATTGACACCCGAATGACAGATACCAGTGAAACTCACTCTCGCTTCAGACACCTGAGATTATTCTCAAGCAGCTCAAGCCATAAACAAAACATTATCAATGGCTGCACTCGTGGATTGCCATCTTCTCTCTTTTTTTTTTTCTTTTGTATTGCCATTTCTGCCCCACCCCCCCTGTTATTCAATAAAACATGGAAGAAGACTAAAAGAGAAGATTTTTGTGCTGTTTTGTGAGGAAACAGTCCCTCAATTATAAATGTATTGAGAGAAGCCTGTTCAGCTCACCATGCGGAACTAGGGGGCGATGGTGTGTGATGGAAATTCATTCTTTTGAGACGGCATGCTGTACATTTGCATGCGATGCTTTGTGTGAAAGCGTGTGTGTGTGTGTTTGTTAATTCTTCTATTCCAAAATAAAGTCACAATCCTCAGCTTTAAAGAGCTAGTTCAGTGAACAGTGAGTTTGTGTGTATTTGTGTTTTGTTTATATTGGAATTTTTGTTTTTCTCACTGGAACCAGCCACACTTCTCAAGTGCATCCACTTAATTTTCTCCGTCCCAATTTCAACGCCTCCCATGGAAAATGCTGATTAGTCTTTTACTTTCTATCATCCTCTTCTTCAGGTCACCTTGTAAAGAGGGTCGTCTGGCGGATGGGTGAATGGGGGGGAGGCTGCAAAGTGCCACACACACACTCCTTAAGACTTATGAGTGCATCATAACCTTGACCAAGACAATCTGTTCAACGACACTTAGCGAAGATTCCTCATGATGTGCCTCAGAGCCGGTGGGATTCGGCTCTTCTGTTGTTTCGGTGCGCTATCAGCTCGGCACCAGATCGCCGCCACTACCGCTCAACGGCCAGTACTCCATTTGCAAGATAAATCTGGACTGCTGTGTCAAATCAATCACATGTGTCATTTCATCCACGCAGACCACAGCACTAAATTGAAGCCTTTTTTGCCCGTATGCATTCCAAACAGTCATCAATTCTCCAACGTACGTTCATTGTTTGCTTTGACAGCTGCGGGCAGGTAACGAATGATCAGGTGGTTTAATTCTGAGGCATTGTGGGTCGACTCGGACGCTATAGGAGGCAGTTGTTTGATAATACTGGCCATCCTTTTTTTTAGATTGTGTCTCATGTCATGTGCACTCCATCTTCCCTTACTTAGTGAGAGGGAACGCTATTATATCACATTTCCCTTTTTTTTTTTCTTGCGTGGTTGTCGAACATGTTGATATTGTCCGTTAGCAAGTGTCTTAAATGTGTATCAGGATAAATGTTTATGTGTTTCAGGGACGTGCGTAAGAACAAACAAGTGTTCCTGTAGGCCTTTGGTGAGGGACCCTACAGGCTTACAGCATGTCTACAGTGTGAATACAGCACGAAAACAGTCGTTCTGTTCTCAGGCCACGCGTCTGATCCCTGTCCTGCTCCTTGTTAGTCGGTAATAAACATGGCTTGTCCACTAAAGGATGACATGGAAAGGATGATTGCTAAGCGGCTGCAGGTTTTATTTTTTTATTACTTGTATGTGTTATTTCTTTTTGACATTGGATTAGGGATGTTAGTTTAAATAACATGTCTTTTCAGCCGATTGGGGTCAACGCAGGCTGCGCACTAGACGTCATTTATGGGACGTTGGGGAAAATTCCACAAATATTGGCGATTTGGCAGTTGAAAAGATATTTTCCTTCTATCAAGCGTATTGTAAACAGCAGATAGCTGAACATATTTTGTAAACGTATCCTGACACTGGAAGATAATCCTCACCCATGTGACTTATTTACAAGTGCTGCCGGTTTAGCTAATGCAAAAACAAGGATCACTTTACTTTCACAGACAGATTTTTGCCTCTCTTGCTCTCTTTTCTGTCTCGCCTCGCCAAATGTGCTATTGTGTTGTACAGAGATGAGAAATGAGGGGCTTTCTGTGCTGCTGATACCTGTTATTTGATATCACAGCCTTGCAACAATTCATCCTAATGTGCTGTTTAAAGGATTTGTTGGCTCATAATGCATTGATATTAGTTTAAAATATTGCTACTTTGCAAGGCAGCGCAGATGGGCCGGGCTGATGCAGCAGGCGTGAGGGAACGGGCTGAAATGCTCAGATATGAGATGTATTAAATGCACGAGTGATTCTGATGCGTTTTACTGTAATTGATTCTTTTCAAAGGTGTCTTCTCACTTTTCACCACCTCGCTCGCTCTGCTGAACTCTCTCTCTCTCTATATCACTTGCTCCTACTCTCTGGTGCATTTTTAAGAAGCAGTGGAGTGTAACGCTGCTTAATATACATTTTCCTATTTCTTTACGTCGTCACACCTAATGGATATGAAATGAATGGTTAACCTAATGGTTAAAATGAAAATTCTGTGATCATTTACTCATGTTATGCCATACTTGTAACTTTCTTTTTTCTGTAAAACATGAAGACATGTTGAAAAGAGTCTTTTTGTATTATTGCCCACAGTTAAAGTCAATGGGATCTAGTTTTGTTTTGAATTTATTTGATGTTAATTTTTTTCCACATATAAATAAAACATATCCATAACATATCACATAAAATAGCTGTTTTGTTTATCTGCTTATTATAAATGTAGTTTTTTTTTTTCTGTTTTTTTTTTCCCTAGAGTCCATATTATACATTTTACTGTGTCTAAACTCAGCTAAGTTCCATGGTTAAATTTAGTAATCCTGTTATTGTAACTAAAGTATTATTATTATTATTATTATTATTATTATTATTATTATTATTACTTTGCAAATGACATTCTGTAGTTATGTATGTAATGATATACATATAATATTTCATGTATATTTTCTGTCAGCCTGTTTTTTTCAGGCTGTCATGAAAACACTTGAATTTCTTCAGTGATGCTTTTTTTTAACCATTACGCATTATCAAGATGTGTTTTCCATTGTAGAGGAAATAAATGCAGTTAGGGCTGGGCTAAAATAAAAATCTCGATTAATTGAACATTTTAACTCGATTAAGATTAATGAACGATTAGTTTATTTATTTATTTTATTTTGTTGCCCTCATAGTTCAATGACAAGTTTTGTACAGTAAATACATTATGCTTGCATATAAATAATTGAAGGAAACACACACTATCTACCATCTATGATTATTTATTGAACATCAACGTTGAACAACTAAAATTAAAACCCACATTGCCTAAAACCAACACTTTTTTTCTTATAAAATAGTGAAAATAAATAACTTGCACTTTTGAAAACAAAATTCATTATTTTTTATGTTTTCAAACGTAGAAAATAAGCAGTATCTCTTCTAAATAAAATAACTCTTGTATATCCTGTATATAATATTTTAAATAGTGCATTTCTTGAATCTTCTGTAAACAAAATGTACAATTTTATTGTAATACGCAGAAGTGTAAATCAGCCTTAACAGAGCGAGGTCACATGACTCCACACGCTGTAGGGAAAATAATTGAAAAAATTGACCTGGAAAATTTTATCTTTTAAATCGGTTATTGATTCTGAATGTCAGTTTCGTTACTTTTCTATTAATCATCCAGCCCTTAATGCAGTATTAAAATATAGTTGAAATGAATAAGTAAATACATTTATTTATTTATACACAGAAAGGCCAACTGATGCCACTGTGTTGCCTATTATTATTATTAATATTATTATTATTATTTTTATTATTATTGTTGTTGTTGTTGTTGTTGTTATTATTAGAATTGTTATTATTATAAATTATTAATATTACTACACATAGATTTTGTTTTGTCTGATGTTTGTTGTATTTTAACAATGTACAGTCCAGATTATTGTGAACTGATCCTGGAACGTTTAAAAAGAGTCATTGATGAAAGTCTTATGTACAACAGTCAGTGCTTCCTAATCTTTCTTCTCCTAACCAAAGTACAATAATATTTAATTTATATGTTATATGGTTTTCATGCACCAGCGCATTGTTATTAGTTGTAAGTTTTGTCTGTGTGTGTGTGTGTGTGTGTGTGTGTGTTTAGGTTTGGGTGTCAGTGCCAGGGCAAAAGTGGGTGTTGTCTGAAGAGTGTAACAATGTCAAATGCAAAAAAAAAAAAAAAAAAATCCAGAGCCATTACCTACATGTGCTGCATTCGTAAACAAAGCACAAGTTATTTTAGAAATGAGGTAATTAAGCAGTTCCAAAATGAACCCAGCCCCCGCTCCGAGTGCTGTCATTTGCATGCCTTTGAATATGCTGCATGTCTCTAAGGGGGTTTCCTGCTGATGAGATTCTCAACGCCACGCCGTCTTTGTTTTAAACACCGCAAATAAACAAACAAAAGCATCTTGGATGCCAGACTGCACTCTCTCTTCACTTCTCTTCTTCTTCTCTCTCTCTCTTTCTCTTTGTAAATGACCTACAGCCGCGATCCTGCCTGAAAAGGACATTTCCCTGGTCAGGAAAAAAAAAAAAAACTTGCTCATGGTGATTAGAAAAGAAGAGACAGGAAAAACAAGAGAGGAGTTGAGTCACCGATCTTTTCTTTTGGTCTTAATTAGAAAGGCCATACATCAGCGAGGCAGTGCCTCTATTCATTCAGCTGATTGGGGACATGACAAATGAATGAGGGAATAAACAGGGTGTCAGCAGAGAGATGGATGACTATGGGTCTGAAGAGAATGGAGAGGTACAGTTAACCCTGGCTCTGGGCCAAGACCTGTAGTCTCCTTTTCTCTCACCCCAACCCTCGGGCCTAACTCAAGACGACACACACCCTGCCCCGGCTCCTGACCTTCCTCCACTTCTATTTATTAGGAAATCAACACCCTTAAAAGGAATCGCTGACATGCCTTCATCTCTATGCATCGCTGTACCTTCATCTGGTGCCTCGTTTAGCAAAAGAGTGACCGAAATAATAAAATAACCATTTACAAGGTATTTTAAAGATTGATTTAATTAGTTTTTTTTGGACCGGTGCTGGATGTAGTACTCCTAGAGTTCAGATGAATGAGTGCTAGAGAATGTGTAGCACTTGTTGTGAAGATGTAATTATGAATTAGACACGGTGAAAACAGCTGCTGTATTTGAAGAGAGTCGATTAAAGGCCGATCGCACACAATGCTCCGTTAAATTCAACCCGGCTCCTTTCAGTACTAGAGCCGGCCAGGCTAATGGGTTCATTCAAGTGTTTCACTGCGAATGAAAGAACTAGGGACTTAGAAGGAGAGCGAGAGAGAGAGAGAGACAAGGAAGCGGAGAGATTGTGAGATCACTGTGAATTAAAAACTATTAAAGGCTGTGAAGGAGATATCATTTAAGATAGCTCTTCTTTTTCTTTCTCTGCAATCTGAATGCAGGACTGAAGTGTGTTGTGAAGATAAATCGTTTATTTTTCTTTGTAATTTTACAAAGATTAATGTGGTTCAGCTTTCGTTTATCCATCTACCCACCCACCATTGAATTTATTAGAAAGTAGATAGATCGAGCGATAGATAAATAAATAAAAGATTGAATTGGTTTTTCAATTACTGGAGTCGAGCTGCACTCTGGCTTAACAATGATATTCAGGCAAAAACCAGCCGACAAACAGAGATTATACATTACCTCATTTGTGATTTAATAACACACAATTTCTTTTATTGTTTTTTTTTCTATTCTCATTCTACTCCTTTCCGGAGCTTAGGCGCTCACTAGCAGTGTAATAGTGAGAGAAAGATGTGCTTCTTTCCGCAGTCAGTGTTAACAAAGACGTCCAGAATGAGGTCGGTGTGCTCGCTGCAATACAGAGAATCCTCAATCAGTAGACTTGAAATTGGATTCATAGTTCACTTCATGGAAAGCAGCAGAATATATTAAATCATTTTCTTTATTGGATTAAATTAATTATGGAGAGACTTCATATTAGATATAGGCTAAAAGGGCTTTTAATGTGCTCAGTAAGAGCCTTCAGCCTTTCATGGAATAGGCATAAATCTATCTCTCTACTGCTTATTAAAGACTGTTCCCATCCACTGCCTGCCTTTATTTAAAGTATTAGTCTTTTCTCCAATACAATATGTGTCCTTCAAATTCTTAGCCTTAGCTGTTCTCCAAACAAATAAACGCCCACGTGCATTTTATTCTTTTATTTATGTGTTGGGTTTTAAAGTAAAGGTACAGTATGGGTGGTCACACTTGTCTCTGACCATTCTTCATGTTAAATTGATATTTCTTAGCATCCTGAGCAAAGCCAGTTCTCTTTTATTTGCAGTGACCGTATCATCTTTTGATGTAGGACTTTATGAAGTGAAAGTCTCATACTTGGGGATTGTCAATGATGCCATCACAATTCGGTCGCTGAGAGATGATTGATGAGCATAACAATCTGTGCAGGTAATTAAAATGCCAGTCACGCTTAACCAGCTAGAAGAAAAGGGGGACAGAAGGATTTTAGCTGAAACAAAATCCAACCAGAGGGATTGACTCGTTCAAAGTGAATCTCACGTTCACTGAAATCTTTAGAGAGATAGATGACACAAGAGGGGGAAAAGGAATTTTTTAGTTTGTGGGTTCAAAATGCTCAAATCAATCGCTCACAAATCAGTATTGGTTAATAATCACATTCTGTAACTTAACTGGTAGTCAGTAAATTTGTCCAGCTTCACAGACTATAACCAGATTACAAGTTGATGAGATAAAACAAGTGAAAACTAAGTGTCACAAAATACACTGGCTACACAGAATATGCTGTTTCTGCAAATACAATCAGTACAGACCCTATATATATATATATATATATATATTTTTTTTTTTTAATTGTCAGTCACATAATCGACAGCATTTAATTTAACCTTATTTCATGGTCTGTTGTAATTCTTGATTCCTATTGACTGGAATAAAATTGGTTACTGCACAGGTAGTTCCAGTCAGTTT
Organism: Danio kyathit; assembly: GCA_903798195.1. NCBI lineage: Eukaryota > Metazoa > Chordata > Actinopteri > Cypriniformes > Danionidae > Danio > Danio kyathit. The sequence continues at coordinate 42,578,991 of LR812525.1, forward strand.
TGATCACAGTGAGAAATAAATGTGTATTGCTCAAAACATTAGTAACCATAGTAACTCAGGGACAGTAGCAGGAGCCTTCATTAGCCCCTTTCACACAGAGATACTGGTAAATAGCTGGAAAATTTCTGGAACGACTTTACCGGTAGGCTACATTAAAAAAAAGTACTTTTCACAAACACAAGGATGCTCCATAATTTTTCTAAAAAAGACCATTCACACATCCACTCCAAAATACCGGTAAACTCTGACGTCATTAACCAGAAATGAGCTCTAAACGGCTGCACTTGTGTTTGTAAACATAGAAGGGGTCTAGCTATGGTTGATGGTTTCACTTTTATTTAAAGTTTTAGCATTCATGCAGCTGCTTTGTCCCAGAGACACCCAGAAGTGCAAACCGCAGCTAAATGTTTACACATTTGACTACCTACAAATTCTGTGGATGGATAAGTATTGTGAACAACTTCGATGAAAACATATGGAAAAACACTTTTGAATGTCGAGATGTACATAATATGTGTGTGTTGGCGCTCACCAGAGCACTTCTTCAAGTGCACGCGCGTCACGCAACTGAAAAAGAGCTTGAAGGTAAACAAACAGTGGTTTTATCAAAAGCATTTTATCGCTAATTATTTACACAGTTGGCATTAAGAAGGAACATAGAAAAGTTATCTGACTAACAACTAGCAGCTAAATGTGTCTGGAAAAATAGTCAAAGTCTTTTATTTTCATAAACCGCACGGATGTGTCTGAATGTTTTGATTGGCTGGAGTAGACATCTCTCGTCAGCATGTTCTAATTGCGCTCTTTCCGGAGGTTTTTTTTTCTGCATTCACACAGAGCAGCATTCTGGCAAATTACCGGCAGTGGTGGAAAGAGTACTGAAAATTCATACTCAAGTAAAAGCATTACTTGCCTAAAAATATACTGCAGGTAAAGTACAAGTATCTGTTGTAAATATTACTCAAAGTATAAGTAAAAAGTAGCCCTTTCAAAAGTACCCAAGAGTAGTGAGTATTACGCTGTAAAAAGCTGATGCATTTACATTTAATTGGTGGATGTGTGTAAATGTAACATTCTGTAGTGCATTTAGTCATTGGCCAGCAGGCACACAACATCATATGACGTTAATATTAGGTTAGGTCATGACGTCAGGTGACCAAAATTCAATTTCTAGCCAGCGTCTAAGGACAATATCATTTTAATTTTCAATAACGAAATCGAATGAAGTTGATATTTGGTTGATTTTAGGTTGTGCTAGAAAGTAACCAAAATCCAATGTCGAGCCAACATCTTAAACCAACATCATATTGACATCAATTACTGACATTTATTCATCAGGTTTGGCAGCCAAAAACTAATGTCTGATAGATGTCGTAGTGGTAACGTCCACACAACGTCAAGCTGTAACATCATTAGACGTTGATTTGACGGCCTGACGTTGAGTTGTGACGTCAACCCAATTTTCATTTCCAAATAAAATGCCATGTCCCCACGACGTTGGGCTACAACGCCAATCTGACGTCATGTTAACATCCTGTGCCTGCCGGATGTTTAAGGCCATTTTGGTCATCATACAGTAAACATCCGTAATTTTCTCATCAGTGACATGCATCTAAACATCTCTGGGTCATTGCATGTAAAGATTTTGGACATCTTCTTGGACACTTTTAATGCTTCCAAACAGTTTGCTGCAATTATAAATGGCCCATGTCTTGTGGTGGTTCATTATGATGCGATTTACTTTCTATGTGCGATCTGATTGGACAGAAATCACAGGACTGATTTTTCTAATCCCCGTAGACAAGAAAAAATTAAGTAGTGACCTAAAAATGTACTTAAGGGAAAGTAAAAGTACACATTTATAAAACTACTCAGTAAAGTACAATTCCTGAGAAAAACTACTCAATTACTGTAGTTTGAGTATTTGTAATTTGTTACTTCACACCACTAATTCCCGGTAATGTTACAACTTTTCATTCTGAAAAATTCCGGAACGAATTTACCGGTATTTTCAAAAAGGGCCTGTTCACACATGATCCCTTTCCTAAAAATTTCTGGTAATTTTCTGGAAAGGTCTGTATGTGTGAAAGGGGCTATTGCCTTCATCTGTGTTGTCTCAAAGTCACAAAGACATGTACTTCACCAGGGAGCCAAATCGCAAATATGCTCAATTGTTTGCAAAGAGGAAGCTACACACAATCTATCTGATTCAAAGAAGCGACTAGTGTATCATAACTAACAAAACGTTGGTCAAATATTTCACAACAAAGAGCAAAGCTACTTTTAACTTGTCTATAACTTGGCAAATGACCATTGAACAAGTGGAACAATCAACTAAATTTTGTGTTGGTTGGTTCTTTACCTCGGCGTTGTGCATTTAAAATATTTTGATTTGACATTCTCTTGTAGAAACTTTAATTTAAAATAATTAATAAAACCAAAGCAACATATGTTGTATTACTTTTTATGAAAAAAAGGTTTACAATTGACAGTACCAGAAGCTTACATGATTTCAGCCCTGTTTGCGCCTGACATTAGTGTTTACTTAGTTGGTTGGATTACTAGTAGACTAACCCCCGGTTTCACAAACAAGGTTTAAGGCTAGTCAAGATTAAATTGCATGTTTGAGCTGTCTCAACTCAAAATAACTTGCAGTGAGATGTCTTAAAATACATCAGTGTCATTTTTTGTCTACAGGTGCACGCCAGTAATATATTTTTCTAAGGCCATTTTTATAAATGTGGCTTAAATAGCCTAATTTATCTAAGGCCTAGTCCTGGCTTAAGCTAAGCCCTGTTTGTGAAACTGGGCCAAAGAGTTTTACAGACAGAAACCAATAATGCCATTTTCTTCCAAAAGCTTTTGATGGCCGGTATTGGTGGTAATTGGTGGCTAGTGCACCCGTAACTGCACCCACAACTCATGAACACATTTGTTTGAATGGAGGAATGCAGGAAGACATACTGACTAATTGATTCACTCATTCTTCATTACACCGTAGTCAGCGTCACGCACACAGAATCACTATGATCATCAGATTAAGGCAACGAGGCAGGGCAGAATAAGGGCATTGATATAAATCTGTCATTTGGATATTCCCCATGGTGCTTTGCTTCTTAGTGCTAGCAAATAACCTCTAAGCCCTCTGGGGTTAAGACCTAAACATGTTTAAGTTTTTGAGGCAATCAAGGCTTATTTTCAGAAAATTTTCCCTTCTGCAGAAGCAAATTCGAGAGGACATCTGTTCCGTTATGAATTTCACATAAATCTTAAGCTTTTCCGATGCTTCAAATGAGACTTCATTCAAGCCAAATGAATGAAACATGATGGTAAACCCCTCACGCGCTGGAGGTTGTCATGCAATATTGAGTTGCGTATAATCACTGTGTAATCTGTCTGTGTGCCAGGGGAGGGTGGAGCCAAATCCCCTTATACAACAATATCACGCCAAGATCACAAACTCACTCGACTCTCTTTGGTAATGAAAAGCTGCAAGATTCTTCTGTGAAAATCAAGCCATTGCTCTTTGGCATATGAAGACATGGAATTTGAAGTGTGATGCTTGCTCCCGTTTTGAAGAGGAGCGCAGTTCTTCCATTTAGATGTTGTGACCATGGTGTTTGTTTGCGGTTTAGTTTGAAGCGGCTCTGCAAATTTTATCTTGCCATTCTGACATCTGTAAAAACCTCACTGATGTTATTTGGAGGAATTTAGGAGCGTTTTTCTGTCTCTGTGTTTTAGAGAGTTTTTGAGTGCTGGACAGGCTGAGTGTTAATTGTTGTGGTAGTCATATATTCTTTATGTTTCTGGTGGAGTTACTCACTGGAGCAGTACTATAAAACGATATTCTGTTGAATAGCAGTTATGCTTTCCAGAAGAAAATATGACATTGTTTTTTTTTTTTTATGCAGTGGTGTATTGAAACCTATTTATTTTGCAGCTGACAACTGTGATTTTTAAAGTTGCACTCTATATTGAAATAAAAACTACGGTATTGTATATCACAGTATCGCAAGTGTGACTGTCAAATCATACAGTATGTGCCACTCTTGATGTTGTGAGTAGATTGCTTGTAATTTAAACTTTACTTGAAAACTACAGCACATATTTTTATTTGCCATCAACCTGTTGAAATGAATGGTTGTTGGGTTAAATAAATTTGATTTTTTAAGCAATTAAGATGTAAATAGTACGACAATTTTACAGTAAACTAAAATAAAAATATTTAAATGTTTTTTTTTATAGAGATTGTATAATATTTTTTTATTAATTTAATCGTCATGAATTTAAATCGTCAATATATAGTCATGTTTATGTAGTTTTTACATCATTTTGTGAAATTAAGTGTAAAATGCAAAAAGTTTCTTGTTTAAACAATTTTAAATAAGTTTGACAAGTATAAAATGTAACAAAAAAGATTACTAATATACAACATTTTGAATAAATGCTAAAAGTATTAAGTACAAAGTAAATATAAGTAATTTGGTTGAAAGTATAAAATACCAAAATAAAGAAATAAATATAATAATTTGATTGAAAGTGAAGTTTTGATTACATAATTTTAGTGTGGGTGTAAAATGTGGAAAAACACAGAATGTACTTTTTTGATGTTTAAAACGTTAAGTACAGTGGTCCCTCGTTTTACGTGGGAACTACGTTTTAAAAATAACCTGCAATATGCGAAATCCGTGAAGTAGTCCACTTTATTACAATTATTATAGATGTTTTAAGGCTGTAAAACCCCTCACTACACTTTAAACACTTTTTCTCAGACAGCCATTAACATTTTTACACTTTTCTCTCTTGTTTAAACACTCTCAAAGTTCAAACCTTCCTAGAAAAATAAGTCCAGTGTTATAGAATGAAACCAAAGATCAAAACCATTTGATTTTCATTTATTTATTCCGTAATGGCACAGCCGCGTAACTTCTAACTTTCTTTAGCATGTCCAGATGTTCATCTTTCTCTGCCTTTTGGGTGCACCAGCATGTGCCTTTGACAGTGCAGAATGTTTCATCGACATTGTGGGGAAAAAACTTGCAAACATACAGTACGGCACTTCAGAGTCACACTGCTAGCAATCGAAGATTTATGTAAATTTGGCAAGCTGAACGCATTCTGTACTGTACAGGAGACATGGCATGGAGGAGATTGATTGACAATGGTCTACAGCCAATCAGGACGCAGAACACAATGCGCTGTAGAAAAAAGCATGTCAAATTACACGAAAGCAATTTGCGAAACTGCAAGGCCGTTGAAAGTGAACTTCGTTATAGCAAGGGATCACTGTATACAGATAAATTTATCACACTTTACAATAAGATTTTATTAGATAAAGTATGAACTAATTATGCTTGCACAGCATTTATTATTCATATAGTATTATTAAAATCCAAATTCAAGCTTGTTAACATTAGTTATCGAGTTAACATGAACAACGAACAACTGTACTTTCATTAACTTATGTTAACTTATATGAACAAGTACCATAATAAATTTATTCTTCATTGTTTTTCCAGTTAGTAAATGCCTTAGTAATTGATAAATGTATTTTTTTTTATTTAAAGTGTAATTTTTATAATTTTTTTCCCTAGTTGCATGCTAAACGGTTTACTTTTGTCATATTACTGTGATAACACAGTAATGGGTAGTTATTTAATACAGTAAGTTATGTCGATCTCAAATCTCCAACTGTCCTGTTTTAGAGAATGAGGCGTCGTCTAGGAGCAGCAACGTCTCGCCTCTGTGATGTCTTGAAAAAGATCTCCTCTTTTTCTGTTTTTGTTTTTATGCTAAGTGCTGAAGAAGGGAGGAGTGACACACAAACACTTCCAGAATGGGGAAAGACCTCGGTATTGTAGTGCCTCACCCATGGCCTAATTAAAATGCACACAGAGAGCATGTGGCTTTTGTTCCCTCAGTACAGCAGGATTGTTCCTCAGGAGCGACTGCTTTACTCGCCCTCTTCTCTGGAGATTTAGCCTACTTTAGCCTCAGACTGACAGAAATAGGTTGTCTCTTTCAAACAGGGAATGATCGTCATTACTCTGTTGAATGGAGTAGCCTGTTGGTATACAAACACACGCACACACAGAGCCTCAAAACTGCCAAAATTAAGTTTCATATTGGCAGAAATGCCTAGAATTGCACTATATAGGTTGATTACTTGCCATATCCTTTCTGTTCTCTTTCTTATTCTTTGTTTTTTGTTGATGGTTAAGAATGAATCTGACTCTGAAGTGGTGTCACCTTTTATATTTTTATATTGCCTATTTATTTATCATTTATTTTCATTCAGGTATGTTTTATTTAGTCATTTATTTAAATTTTTCCTATTCCTTTCCTAATTAATTAATTAATTGTTATTCTAATCATGTGTATTATTTATTTACATGTATGGGTATATGTACATTTTATTTATTCATATTTATTTTTGTTCAAGTTATTTGCATATTTTTTTGTTATTTATTTAGTTTTAAATGCTTTTGTTTATATATTCATTTATTTACTCACAGTAAGTATTTGTTTATTTGTTATATTGACCTATACTGTATTTGTAATAGTTTATATTAATTTAGTTAGATTAATTTTTGTTTTTATTCATTTATTATAATTTTTTTATTAATTATTATTGATTGATTTTCCAGTCCGTTATATTATTATTTGTTTACATTTACTTATGTAAATTATATTTTTCATAATATCTTTAATTTTAAGTTATTTATATATATTAAATATTATTTGTTTATTAAGATTTTTGTATTTTTATTAATCATTGTAATTAACAAATATATTTGTTAATTGCTTGCCATTTCCTTTAAGAAAGCTGTTAATATTCAGTTTGAGATCAGTGGAGAGTCCTCTCACTCTTTTTTTTTTTAGATTCTCATCAGATAATCCTGAATCTCGGCGGCATTATTGAATTCTCTTGTTGTCTCTCTCTGGTTTGGTGTGTGTGTTTGGTGGGTTAGGATTGAATCTGACATGTGAAGTGGTCTTGCCTTCGCCGCTTGATTCTCTTTCTCCTCTGCAGATCCACGTCAAAACAAACTGGCCTTTTTAAAGCCTCCGCTGTCTTTGAAGTGATTCAATCGCTTTCTCTCTCTTTCACTTTGCCTTTGTCTCACTCTGTGAAATTAACAAGCATGCATTGCCTGCAGGCCTCTTTGATGTCTGATGATTATTTTCTTGCTATCTTGGTTATACTGGACAATGTGCAGTTCTGCTCTCAGATTAGCTCATATTATTGTTCAGAAGTCTTATATCATCTAAAAATATCAAATGAATAAACAAAACTTCTGCAATTTTACTTCTTTACATTTTGTTTGCTTATACATATATATATAATATTATTATTATTATTATTAGCAGTAGTAGTAGTATTATAAGTATTATTATTTGTTGAATTGATTGCTTTTTATATTTTATTTATAGATTTTTTTTTATTTTACTTATATGTAATTATTTCTATTTCTATTTGGATTACAATTTGTGGAAATATTTTACATTTTATTTAGTTGTTTATGCATTTATTTTTTATTCTAATCATTGTTATTTTTTATTTACAAATATATATATATATATATATATATATATATATATATATATATATACACACACACACACACACACACACACACACACACACACACACACACATATATATTTTATATAATATATTTATATATTTTATATAATATATTTATTTTAATTTAATGTACAGGCCTTTTTGTCTCAATTACTGGACAATTTTCTTCCCTATCTGTGCACTCTGCAAGGGGAGCTATTCCTGAATAGAAACACAGAAAGATGGACAGAAACAGAGATGCTTAGTGTAACTTATCATGAATAATAGCCACAAAATAATAACAAGCTCTTCGTCATACTGTAATCTGTCCTGTTGTGGGTTTGTGTGACTTTAATTAAAAGAGAAGGGGGGCATCAGATCACTAAGCCCAGGGGAAGATGAGCCCCTCGTTTTCACCCAGTGGCCTCCAGTGACCCCAAGCATCGGCCCGAGGGCCTCCAGACGGAAACTTTCAAATCCTTCGCTGGACTGGTAATCCATGAGCGAGTGTCTTTTCCTTTTCTTCATCCTCTTCTTCTTACTTTGGCACTTTCACTCCGTCTTGGCAGATTGCTGACACAATCAGATGACTGCTATTTTAGGGTCAGCATATAAAAGAGCAGCTGTGAGCACAGACAGTTCCTGAGAAATGCCTGAGGCCTTCAAAACGTTTCACGATCCACCAAACATTGTCAACTTTAAGAGATAGTTCAATCAAAAATGAACATTTACAAGTGGTTTCAGACCTGTGTGAGATTTTTTCTTATGTTAACCACAAAACTTTATACTTTGAAGAATGTTGGAAACTGGTAGCCAACACACTATCAAGGTCAAGGTCAACGTTATTTGTATAGCACTTTGAAACTGCATGGATGTTGACCAAAGTGCTTTACAGACATGGTAAAATAACAAGCAATTAGAGAAAAAGAAAGTATATAGTCCAATAAATTAAAATATACAAATAATTTAAAAAGACAAACAGAAAACAGACACACCAGTAAGTCCTAAAAAACACATTTTTATAAGTAATCAAAAGAGAAGGTAGATTTTGCTAGATTTTTTAAACACTTAATGTAAGTGAAGCTCTGATTTCTGATTGTAATATGTTCCAAAGTTTTGGAGCATAGACTGAGAAAGATCTGTCTGCTTTAGTTTTCAAGCAGGCTTTAGGAACAGTCAGCAGGAGCTGAACCGAGGACCTAAGAGATCTTTGGGGAGAATACAAACTTAAGAGTTCCGATATATAGGCCAGAGGAAGTCCATGTAGAGCTTTAAATGCATTTGGTAAAACTTTCAAATCAATTCTCTTTTTTATGGAGAGCCAGTGAAGTGAGGCCTGGATGGGTGAATTATGTTCTCTCTTTTTTTTTTGTCAGTGGCTACTGGTTACCAACATTGTTCAAAAATTCTCATGTGTTCAACAGTAAATGGAAACTGGTTTGGTTAAATGAAGGCAAGAAAATGATGACAGAATTGTCATTGTTGGGTGAACTGTTCATTTTAATGTTCATAATGTCCCAGTTTACTGCTAATAAAGGGATGGTTCAACCAAAAACGGAAGTTCTGTTATAAATTACTCTCGTGCCATCCTAGACCTGTGTGACTTTTATTTCTCCAGCGGAAGATAAAATTTTAAACTTAGGGATAATCAATGGCTTGCTGTATAATCTGTCACTGAGTTATATGGCTACTGCTAATGTTTGAGGGTAACACATTTATTTTGATCTGTGACACCTGTCCTGTGCATAAAACAATTTTGTTGCATACCTTCCAGCCATTCAGAATCAAAAGTTTCATCTGACCATGGAATGAATATATGCCTTCTCTTTTATGCATTGGAAGTGAACAAGAATTGATCCAATCCCTGCATCCAGACCCTGAATTTAGTTTTTACCATTTTAAAAAGTGACCATGATGTTCTTCTGTGTATCATTTGTGTTTCACTAAAGAAAGAAAGTTGTACAGTTGAGTAAAGGATGGCAGAGCTTCCATTTTGGGGTGAAATATTAATTCAGCCGGCTGTCATTCAGTGTCTCCACCTCTGTGTACATTGAGAAACCTGAGCTCTGAGAGACATCAGCGAGAAAACTCTTCTTTCCACCTCTCAGGAATACTTCTGTCTGTCTTTCAGTAAGCGTTCACCAGGAGAAGTGTCTCGTTTAGCAGAGCTTTGTCTTGGTTTGCCTGGAGGAGGGCGTTCAGTGTTTTAACCGGAAACCTTTCACATGCCTTCAGACTGCAGTCAGTCAAACCGATGTGTGTACATGTGTGCATTTTGCTTGTGTGTGCATATTTGCCTGTGTAGCTTTGTGTAGCTTTTTAAAGACAATTTGAAAATTGAGCAAGAATGATGAGGGTATGACAAATATGTCTGACTGGCACTTAGACTGCAGCTTCGCAAAGGAAGTTTGGCAAGAGGAGAAATGGTCGTGCCCAACTGAGCCTGGTTTCTCTCAAGGTTTTTTTTTCCTTCACTTTCGTCAATTGGTGGTGAAGTTTGTTCCTCACCACTGTCGCCACTGGCTTGCTTGGTTTGGGACATGTGGAGCTACGCATCAATGGATTTGCTCTTCAGTGTTTGGACTTACAGCAGTGAAATTTAAACCACATTGAACTGAACTAAACCGAACTCTGAAAACTGGACTCACACAGTTTCAGTCTACTAGAACTTCTATTTTAAGCTGCTTTGACACAATCTACATTGTAAAAGCGCTATAGAAATAAAGATGAATTGAATTGAAAATTTAATTGATGGGTCCCAATATATGAGAGTTATTGTGAGTTAAGTTATTATAAGTTTAGCATGAGGCAGATCCTTTCATTGATCAGTCTTTCATATAGAATACCAAATATGAAACTATGCTGATCTGGCCTTTTTATTTATTCAATTCTTTTAGATTAGGCTAAATTTGAAACATTTTATTCAGGATGCCAGTTAACTAGTTTTGATTTATATCTTATTTTTCAAATTGCCTAAATAATTATATATTTTTATTACACCTTAAATTGCATTCAGTGTGGACAGCAAAGTAAGAATTTCATTTTACAGGAAACCTCTTCCTACCTGTGCTTTGAATCTTGGATCTTGTTTGATAGTACATTTGTTTGTTTGTTCAATTTTATTTTGATGAGAACTTTTTTGAGATGTGCACACTATTATCTATACCATGGTGATTATTGTCTGACATAACAAAATAGAGCTATGTTTTAGATGACTATTAGTTTATATATAAAACAATACCCATGTTTAAACTTCGGAAGATTTAAGAAAGAAAAAAAAACACAAATCAACCATTTTCTGTCAGTTATTTTTTATTTGAAGCCATTTATTATTCTGACAAGTTGCATTTTCTAAAAAAGGCATACATACATAAATAAATAGTTAGTTAGTTATCAGATGTTTTCAATTAATACAGTCTTACCAGATTTTCAATATATGTTGATCTGTACAATAATTTATGTATTTTTTTGATGTTGGAAAAATGACTTGGACATATTGGTATGGTAGGCCACACAGCATGCTCCATTTCCCTCTCTTCAGTGTTGTTTGCACATTAAAACAACATATATTCCACATATAATCCTGGACGAGATCAGCATCAGTCAATCTTTATATTTCACTTGTGTTTCACTTCTACATCTGGTTAGAGTGAAGAATGTCTGTACTAAATGTTAATGTTAAGTAAATAACTTTGACTAATTTATATGTGTGAGCCCAGCAAAATAGAGCAGGTCATCCCCTGAGTCTTGTAAAGACTGCAGTTCAGCTTCATTGCTGCTTAATGAGAACTTTTTTTTTCCATTTCTTTTTAGTATATGTATGATCTGACATACTCTGTAACAGCTGTTAAAAAAGGATTTATCTTCATCAAGACATCTTAGCACTTTGTTCCAGCATTAAGATTTCTAATCCCCGTTTTAATTATTTCTAATTACATCCAAAATGGTCAATGGTTACGGTAGATTAAATCAAGGCCAAGACCGGCTTAAGATTCTCTGTTTTTCTCCCCCCTTTTAAGATTTGTTCAATTTCATTTTGGCAACAGACCTTGTGTTTTAAGCTAAAGCCAATCTAGACGCAGCACATTTTGGTCCCCAAAAACTTGGTTAATTTGATATTGTTAGAAAGTATGGCAGACGAATGGCCGTTATTATACCCTGATCTGTTGTTTATCTAAGAAGAATACTTTGGATAGACATGAGAAAGGAAAACATAACCTCACAGGCAATTTCTAGGTTGGTTAGTTCAGATTTATGTGTTTGCTGTGCAAATAAAATAAAGAGTGAAGTAATGCAATTTAAGACTAAATGAAAATGGCCAGGGTTTGGCTTTGAGTTATATGTGCAGAATAGAAAATGATTTGGGACAGACTTCAATCAGTGAGCAGTGCGTAAAATTGTATTTTCATAAATGAAATTATGAAGAGGAATTCAGGGGATTTGATGGTGTGCTGACTGAACCATGACACAAATGTCTCATTAACTCTGTATGTTTGGAGCAATTTGAGTCCATCTTGGCTTTATAGATTTCACACATATTTTATACTTTTATGGAAATGTATACATACAGCTGTAGAAAATAAAGCGATATCTGGATTTATTTAACTTTATCAGGTATGCATTTGAGTAAAATGTTAAAAGTATTATAGCATTTATTCCAAATTTCAAATAAAAATGGTCATTTAAGGCATTTTTGCCCAAATATTTACAATTTCTTTCATAATTCTTCTGGTGTTGTGTTGTCTTAACTAATATAATCATCTAAAAAATGGTACATTTTTTCTTATTTTATGCTTAAAAAGCTCTAAATAGCAATATGGTTATGAGTAAAACATCCTTGTTATTTTATTCCGTAAACTACTCTTGACATTTCTTCCTAAATTAAGGCAAAATGTCCTTTAGATCTTTTTTGTGTAACATAAAAAATGTTTTTCATATTCATTTTCACAGAAGTGTTAAAAAATCAAAATTTTGTTGATTAACTTTGATTTAACTTTGCCTTTAAAAAATAAAACCAAAACATCCTATGCAAATCCATACCTAATTAATCCAGTTAATTTAGAGAAACTGCAAACTTCCAACTTTTTCCATAGCTATTTTTATCTGTTTTCTGTACAGTAACAGCAATATTTTGCAGATAACCTCATAATTCTTCCTAAATCTTTAATCAGAATCGCTGTCCCTCATTTGCCATCCTCTCCTCCCATTCAAGTCTTTTCTCTTCTTCCAGCACACCCGCCTCTCTTTGGTTTTTGTCGGGAATTGTCGCTGTAAACATGTTGACAAATGGCCCTTTGAAAGCACAGTTACAAATGACATTTATTCAGCAACAAAGCGGTTATTTGAGTGGCCTCCGTGGGCTTGCTTTACACCCGCTGGAGTGATCAGCTGTCTCATGGCCAAGCACCTCAGGCTCTCGGCCCACCCATGACGGCGCTTTCATGAAGACCCTTATTTAGAAATGCAGCTGAGGTGAGCTTTTCAACAGCGCTGATCCCACATCCCTTTCTCTGCTAATGATGCTGTGCTGGCATTGCTCACTGTTACACTATAACATGTAAATACAGTTTGTCTTGGCATTCTGTAGTATTAAAAAAATAAATAAGCAAACTTGGGGAAAAAAAGAAACTGACACAGCCTGAAGGTAGCGGTTTTTAGTTACTGTACAGTGCCATATCAAAAAAAAAAAAAAAGGCTCTGGAAGAAAAGATAACTATTCCTATTACAGTATGTCTTTCAATGTCAGGATAGCTCAGAGGTTACGTTTTTTTGAATGGGGTTTCTTTCCAAATATTTTCAAAAAGTGGAAGAAATGTAAATATAGCAAGAGAATATAATTTCTACACTGTAAAAAATAATCTGTTAATTAACAGTTTCCGCATTTTGTGATTCACAAGTGTTTTCTGTTTATTTACGGTTGTAAATTGCATTGTGGGACCTTGATTTTTGCTCTGTTGAATTTTATGATAAAAATTCATCTCTGCAGTTTAACAAAGTGACTTTTATTGACATTTTAGTTTGAAATAATATAATGTATAAGAAATAATTTATAGAGAAATAAGTCTGTAACAGAAAACAACAGAAAATGTACTGGCAGTTTATTGCAAGGTTTTTCCATCATAATATACAACACCAACCCAGACAGGGGTTCTCAATGTCTACATTAAAAGGTCCACATTTGAATTTTTATCAAGGTCAAATGTCCGGAACAATTGATATTACATAACTTGTTTTTAATAAACATCCATAATATGCATCACAGCAACACAGTGGCGCAGTAGGTAGTGCTGTCGCCTCACAGCAAGAAGGTCGCTCGTTCGAGCCTCGGCTGGGTCAGTTGGCGTTTCTGTGTGGAGTTTGCATGTTCTCCCTGCGTTCGCATGGGCTTCCTCTGGGTGCTCTGGTTTCCCCCACAGTCCAAAGACATGCGGTACAGGTGAATTGGGTGGGCTAAATTGTCCGTAGTGTATGAGTATGAAATGAGTGTGTATGGATGTTTCCCAGAGATGGGTTGCAGCTGGAAGGGCGTAAAACATGTGCTGGATAAGTTGGCGGTTCATTCCGCTGTGGCGACCCCGGATTAATATTTTTCTTTAAATAAAGTGCATTTGCATTCAAAACACATTAAATACAATGCAAATGTGGCAAAACCACTAATATAAGTGCATTTTTGTACAATATGAATGCAGCCATGATGATGCAACTTGAGATTGCATATTTTAAAGATGCAACGCAATTAGTCTGCTTGATCACGTGAAGCCTCGTATGATCACTAAATGTCATAACAACAGAATCACAAAGGACAACTTTGAATAGTTTACCTTCGAATTTATTTTGGCCCAAATTCTTTATTTTATTTTTTTTTACAAAACCGCAAATGACTAAACAGTTGATTTACAAGGTTAATGCATTTATCAATGAAGGAAATCCTCAATTTGAATCCTTTACACATGGTCTTGCAATACGAAATGGAGTCTGGTCCAGATTGAATACCCTCGTGGCCCAGATTCTGAGTCTGGTCTTTGAGAAGCCCTGATTTAAACTGTTCAAAATGTTAATAGAAGTTACTTTTTTAACTTTTTTAGAAAGATGAAGGTCCCATAATACAATTCAAATGCATAAGTAAATGGGGAAAACTAAAAAATAAAAACTTTAATCACAATATACAGAAAACTGTTAATTTATGAATATTTTTTACAGTGTAGCTTGGTATAGTACTTGCAAAAAATAAAATTGTAGAAAACTTTATAATTAAGCTTCTTAGTAGCATGTTGTTTTTTAACTTGTTAAATAGCCATCCAATAACCAATTCAACTAGGGCTGGGCGATTTTTTTTCGATTTTTTTCGATTAATTCGAATTTACGTTTTAAGACGATTTTATTTTTTATAAAATCGAGAAATCGCGATTTTTTTTTAATAAAAATATTAAAGCTGCTTTTCCACTATCGTGCCAAACCGTTCTAAACTGTTAGACAACCGTGCTGAATTGCGCTGATTCTGTGTGTTGACGTCGCGGCTCTGTCCCGCAGCCGCCTGTCTCTCCCGCGCGAGCTGCGAGACGGGCGCGCGCGAGGAGAGGAGAGAAGGCTCGACAGGCGGAGGTGAGGTCCACTCCTTCATTCTAATCATCCACCCGCCCGCATATATTATTTTATATGATATATATATCCGCACCCGATCGCCAGTTTAATAATTCTAATTCTTTGTTTTAAGCATGATGATAGGTGTAACTATCTCCGCAATGTCCGGCGGCAGAGTAACAGCTCGTTAATTCATGCTCGAGCAAATGATGAGACGGACAAAAGTACTCTATGCGTGCCCTTCTTTTACTTATTTCAGTGTTTTCAGTTTCACAGTGCAAAACAGCTCCCGGGTGGAATTACTGAAGTAAACATAAAACAAAACCGGATAAAACTTTCTCCCTCTAATTCACCGCACGCACAGCACACAGCGAGAGCTCACGTCACACAGCATGCGTGTCGAACTACACTACCCACAATGCCCCTCGCTATGGACTATAACTCCCGTAAAAGCAGTCCTAAAGCGGCCACACTATTACCCCTCTCCTGCAACTTAGGTCACAGTGGATCGGTCGTTATTAACAGCAGATTCAGTTTTTACATATACAGGAAAAAGAGAACAAAAACGGCGTCCCTTCAGCCTAAACAGCAGCTATGTTGTGTGTACTTGGCGCTTTTCTTAACACTGTGCAAAAACAGAATAGCATCTACTGTGCCTGGATTCGGGCGATTCCGATACCGCAGAAAGTCAAATCTTTCTTTAATTTGGACTTTTCCTTGAATTACGGAGTGGCACAGTAGCTGTGCAAGGTACTGTATGAATTAAATCATAACCCATATATGCACCAATAAACAAGTAAAATGAATGAATGAATAAAATAAATATGGATTCTTAAATGTCGGTAGTTTGTACTCCAAAAAATATCAATACGTATCAACAAATGTTTTATAAAAATAGAGCAATTTTCAACATTTCAGCTATAGGCCATTATACGATTCAGTTAAATATAAGATAGACATTTAAATATAGATAGATATGTAATATAGATAGATGTATTAAATATAGACATAGACATTTAAATATAGATAGATACGGTGATCTTTAATATACACTGGGTGGTGTAGCTACGCACAAATATTTTCTAAAACGTCAAGCAGATATTTGTCTATAGCTCGTTAGTTATTTATGAAGACAAAAAATAATTAAAATAGCAAAAATAAAACTATAAAATTACAAAGATAAAAAGAACAGCATTTTGCTAAATATAGTCCTTTATATCCTGATATGCTATGTGTTGTTTCATTTGTTTTTTTAGATTTAACTTGATGCATTCGTTATTTAATGTTTGAATACTGAAATCATTTAAATGGTTATATTTTACCATCAAAATGTAGTATATTTTATATCATTACCAACTTTTGATATAAAACCGCTGTTATTTTATTGATTGTTATGAAATAATTTAAGTGCTTTATTTTTTATTAGTGAAAGTGCCCGCTCACTTTGACAAGGCCTGTCTAAATATATATTTCTGCCATGCCACTAATTCAGATAAACTATTGTTGCATTATCATTGTTTATTTTTCTGTTATGTACAGAGATTTGAATATTTATTTCCCCTCCAATCCTTTTCAATCTTCACGTTACATTTTGGTCATTTTATCTCCAAATAAAATTTGCCCAAAGCTGCACAATATATGACCTCTACATAAATATGGGTGCTGTGACTTCTATTGTAGCTATGTTTAGCATCCCTATATGAGAGAGTGCCATAACCACGTTTAGTCACACGGTTGCTTTTCTTTTACAAGTGAGCATGAAAAAAAACTAGTTTCGGCGTTTATTTAAATTTAAATGAACAAGGTAAGCTGGTAAGGTAGTTACACAGTAAAAAAAAAATAATAAAAAAATAAATAAAAAAATCGAAATCGAAATCGTGAATCGGTCAAACTTTATGAAAAAATCGAGATTTTTTTTTTTTGCCATATCGCCCAGCCCTAAATTCAACCATTTGCAGTTTATAATTATCTACTTGTCTTAATTATTGCTTAGCTTGTGTTCGTTACACAGATATACACGAGATCATTTTAACTAAAACTGGTGAAACACAATAAAGGCCTTCAGCAACACTTGTTTCATTAAGTTTAAGTATTATCTGTTAAAAGAGCAGAGCCGTACTGCATTAAACGCATTGTATGAAACTGTGTCTGAGTGTGGTGACACCGGTGGACTCAGCCTGTTTGATGGAATCAGTCGTTGATAAAGACAAGGTGTGTGTGCGCGTGTGTGTGTGTGTGTGTGTGTGTGCGAGCCTCAGAAGCTGTGAGAGCTTCAATGATTGAGCTTGTGTATATGGAGTGGATATACTTTCACTTGAGGAGATTTAGTGACTGTGTGAAGCGTCTCTTTAGTGGAGCTTTACCTGTGTGTGGAGTTTGGTGGTAGTGGATGGCTGGTCCAGGACAGAACGGCCTTTCATTCACACCCAAAGTGGGTCTCCAACCTGCAATAAATGAACATTCGATCTCCTTGAGTTTCTGTTGCGCTCTTGCTTTGATTTTCGCTCTCTCTCTCTCCAATTACCCACTTTGTTCGGGATACAGGTCAGATGTCCATGCATGACCTGACGTGTGGATGGAGAGAGAACAACGAATGGGAGGAGAAAGAAAGTTAGGAATTCAAAACCCCGAGCAGTGCATTAAGAAAAAGAAAAAACTGGTAACACTTTAGTTTAAGTACTCACTATTGACTGATGATTATACATTATACATATTATTAATATATTGGCATAAGTGCATGATTATGTATACATTTCCTGTACTATCCTAATACCTAAACCCAACTACAAACTGTAAAATCTGTTAAATTTACAGTATAAAATGGCCGGTGTGGTTGCCAGTTTTTCCACCTTTAAAAAAACGGTACAAACCTCAAAAGTAATTTCTATTTTTACGGTAAAATTAATGTTAATGCACCTGTGTTTTGAAGTGCTAAAATCTACATCAATCTTTTGTTTTACAGACATGAATGTTAGCACAGACATGTTAACACAACCATAAACATATGGTGATGAGAAAGTCATATAATGATCTCACAAGCAGAAAAAACATACTTGTATATATAGTATATGTATACAAAGGTCACAGTAACAGTCATAAAATGAAAGTTATAAACAGAAAAATAATTAACGGAATAAACTTAAAAAAAAAAATATCAAATTAGTAAAAAAATTAAAACTAAAAATAACCATAGTCATGTCAATAAAATGCATAAAAAGTAAAGTGTCAAGCAGGGAATTCTGGGGAAGTCACTTGATGGTTATTCACTGTATATATTAGGGAAATTTACTTAACCAGATTACTGCATATTTTTACAGTAACATTTTTACATTTTTTTCCCATCAAAATCACAGACTATTAAAATGTTTATTGAGCTAAAAGCCATTGTTAATGGTCTGTTAATATTGCGATTATTTATTTTTCTGCTCTAGATATTGTGATATGAATACAATTACACAAGATGATTTGAATAGCTCTTTTCGACAGTTTTCTGGGGAGTCTAACAGTATTCAGGTATGGAAATTGAGTAATCACAAAAATGCTTTTCTTACTTTGCTTTGTCTCGTTTCTTATCGAAATATCTAAAAGTTCTTGTAGATCGAATAAAAATATTGTTTTGTTTCACCTTTAGAAGAAATGTCAAAATTAGGAGTTTTCCATAAAACGAGCAAAATTATATACCATTGGGGTAATTACAATAATCTTATTTTCACTTTAAAATGTACATATTTGGACTAGAAACAAGACAAACATTCCAAGTAAGAAAAACATTTTGTTTGCATAAAACGTATGGAATTAAAGGTTGAGATGTTCAGTCAAAGGCCTTAAAAACACATACAAATGATAAACCTTCACTTTATTATTGTTAAACTTAGCAGTGACTCTACAAATCAGACGTGTTCTGTGGCTTCTGGTAAACTATAATTTAGACTCAACATTGCATATCTTGCGATGTGACTATTGCCGATGCACACATTGCGATATCAGTGCTAAAACAATATATTGTGCTGCCCTAATTTAGATGTTTAGCTGTCATTTAGCTGGTATTAGCTGGCCTTTCACACACCTGTCAATTTAGAGATTTTGAGGACATGAATTATTTACAGTACCTGATTATATTCATTCATTCATTCATTCATTTTCTTTTCAGCTTAGTCCCTTTATTGATCAGGGGTCACCACAGCGGAATGAACCGCCAATTTATCCAGCATATGTTTTGCGCAGCGAATGCCCTTCCAGTTGCAACCCATCACTGGGAAATACCCAAACACTCTCACTCACACATACACTATGGACAATTTAGCTTACCCAATTAACCTATAGCACATGTCTTTGGACTGTGGGGGAAACCGGAGCACCCGGAGGAAACCCACGCAAACATGGGAAGAACATGCAAACTCCACACAGAAATGCCAATTGACCCAGTCGAGGCTCAAACCAGCGACCTTCTTGCTGTGAGGCGACAGCGCTACCCACTGCGCTACCCTTACCTGATTATATACAGCATTTTATTCTACTAAAATAGCATTTTCTGACTGTTCACATTATAACCTGGACTAACATTTGTGAAGGAAATGTATGCAAATTAGCATATTGTCTCATTTGCATATTTCAGTGTAAAATTTCAGAAACTTTTATTACAACTTTTTTTTGTACTATATTCACCAGCAGTGTCTTGCCTTAATTGAAGCATAAGCATCTATTCAGAGTGAAGTTATGCATATGAAGAGCCAGGAGCTTCAGAAGCAGTGGGAAAGAGTGGCATGTTTATCTCTGATTATCCTCAGACAGAACAAGCAAAGCATAACTCTAAATTTCATTTGGCCCGAGGCTGAATCATCCTGTCTTGTTTCCTGGTGTGTGTTTGTGTTTGACGATTACACTGAAGGAAAACTAAAATATGTTTGTCTGTGAATGCCTCTTTTCTTCTCTGTTCACCACTGGATTCCCACTGTGAGATTGCTTGCATAATTGTCAGCAATAAGAAAGCAAAACATAATAAACAATTATTAGATCTTGAACAGCATGATAGAGAAAACAAGTATCAAGTAAAGGATCATTTGCTTGTTTCAATTTTGTAGTGATTAAGTCACTATAATATTATACGATTTTATCCATTCATCTATTATATTATATTATATTATAATTTATTATATTATATTATATTATATTATATTATATTATATTATATTATATTATATTATATTATATTATATTATATTATATTCATTTATTCATTCATTTTCTTTCGGCTTAGACCCTTTATTCATCAGGGGTCGCCACAGCGGAATGAACCGCCAACTTATCCAACATGTTTTACACAGGGGATGCCCTTCCAGCTGCAACCCAGTACTGGGAAACCCCCATAGACACTCATACACATACACTACGGCTAATTTAGTTTATTCAATTCGCCTATAGCACATGTCTTTCGACTGTGGGGGAAACTGGAGCACCCGGAGGAAACCCATGCCAACACGAGGAGAAAATACAAACTCCACACAGAAATGCCAACTGACCCAGCTGGGACTCGAATCAGCGACCTTCTTGATATATTATATTATATTATATTATATTATATTATATTATATTATATTATATTATATTATATTATATTATATTATATTATATTATATTATATTATATTATATTATCGGCTTGTCGGCTTTGTCCCTTTTTTAATCTGTGGTCGCCACAGCAGAATGAACCGCCAACTTATCCAGCATATGTTTTATGCAGCGGATGGCCATCCAGCCGCAACCAATCTCTGAGAAACATCCATACACACACTCATTCACACACATACGGTGACTGTGGGGCAAACCGGAGCACCCGGAGGAAACCCACGCCAACACGGGGAGAACATGTAAACGCCACACAGAAATGCCGATTGACCCAGCCGGGCCTCGAACCAGCGACCTTCTTGCTATGAGGCAAACGTGTTACCCACTAAGCCACCGCGTCGCCAATCATATATTATATTATATTATATTATATTATATTATATTATATTATATTATATTATATTATATTATATTATATTATATTATCCATAAAATATTTTCTGATTAAATGCATTTTTCACTGAATAGTCTTTGTTCTTGTGGTCTTCCAAGTTCGTAATAACTTGGCAAGACCGTTCTCCACAAGATTGCAAGTCCGTTCACTGCATTCTTGGTATTGAGAAACAGTCGTTCTCTTGCTGAAATGTCCACCCTGGTTGTCACGTGTTTTTTATTTTTTTACCCACTGTACTTGTGTATACATATTATGTATATTATACTTTTTAATTCTAGCTAAATTAATTTTAAAATTTAAACAATCAAATCAATAGTATTGTAGTACATATTTGTATAATTATAATTAACTTCTATGTATTTAATAAAATAAAAGTATTTGTTAGAGACAATGAACTTATCATGTTTATTGTTTTGCAAAACCTTTTTTGGTGGGATGAGATGCGATTTAAGGTTTGGGTCATTTGTTGTGATATGGATAAATTAGTGTTGAGTTCACATTAACACTGAAATTATACACAGTTGAAGTCAGAATTATTAAACCCCCTTTGAATTTAGTTTTCTTTTTTAAATGTTTCTCAAATTATGTTTAACATAGCAAGAAAATTTTCACTGTATGTCTGATAATATTTTTTCTTCTGGAGAAAGTCTTATTTGTTTTATTTCAGCTAGAAAAAAAGTTTTAAATTTTTTTTAAAAACCATTTTAAGGTCAAAATTATTAGCCCCTTTAAACTATATATTTTTTCGATTGTCTACAGAACAAACCATCGTTATACATTAACTTACATAATTACCCTATCCTGCCTAGTTAACATAATTAACCTAGTTAGGCCTTTAAATGTCACTTTAAGCTGTATAGAAGTGTGTTGAAAAATATTTAGTCAAATATTATTTACTGTCATCATGACAAAGATAAAATAAATCAATTATTAGAAATGAGTTATTAAAACTATTATCATTAGAAATATGTTGAAAAAATCTTCTCTCCGTTAAACAGAAATTGGGGGAAAAAATAAACAGGCGGGCTAATAATTCAGGGGGGCTAATAATTCTGACTTCAACTGTATGTAGTTACTGAAATAAATTTCAAATGTAATTTTAACATGCATATATTTTAAGCACACTTTAAAAGCATGCATGTAAACAATAAGTGCATTACTTCACATGATTGCGTTAAAATTGTGCACAGTAGATAAATACAATTTGTAAAAAGGTCGGTCAGAGAAATCCAACTTTTCCCACTAATAGTGGGAATAAATGAAAGTTGGTTTTACAGTCCACTTCTCTGTTTATTGCTGCTTGTTTCCCTTTGCTTATTCTAGTAACTGACCTGACTCAATACAGGGATACAGAAATCGTATATAAGTGTTTATGCAGAGTGCACAAATAGAGTCTGACAGGGAAAATGAAAGAGAATATTGATCCAGTGCCAGACTTCGTTGCCTGGCACCCTGTTGTGCTCCTGTTAAGACCCTCTGTTCCCCTTTGACACTCAAGCAAAATGCTGGCAGGATGTTTGCTGAATACTGAGAAAACTAGTCTTGAGGTGGCCCCATTAAAACTGTGTCAAACGGGTGTCTGCGTGTGTGTATGTCTGTGTGTGTGAGAACAGAACCGGCTGTCCCCATGGCAATGATCCTATTTGAGTCTGGCCTCCTGCTTTTTGGATCAGTACGTGGATGTTTCTTCTATGTTCCATGTCGCTTGATGAAATGCCAGCACTCACAAACATGCAGTCTGTGTCCTGGCTTGTTCAGGCCTCAACCCAAATCTGTCTGTTCCAGCCGATAGGATCAAATGTGGCCTCTTCGTAATCAGCTGTTGACCATTAAAAGTGTCTCTTTCTCACAAGAGATGCACATGGAGGATGCCTCTTCTGTTTCAGGTCTCTTTTGTGCTTCCAACTCAAGCAGAAACTTTGCACAGAATGCACACAGGACTCCCGTAAACAATGTTCTTGTTTATTTCTTGTATTGGTAAATTTAGAATACATTTGAAACCTTTTAACACTCACTTAAGTAGAATTTAAAATCAAATGATTTACTATTACATGTTTAATCAGCAAATTTAGTAAAGAATACAACTTTTTCTGTCCCTCATCGGCCTGGATACTGAGACACATTTTCTGCTTGGATTAGATTTCCATTTATAAGCTTGCAGTTAGATTCAGTTGTGATTTCAATTCAATTTCATTCCAATAAATAAACAATCTACAAAAAATATAACAATAATAACACTGTAAACTATACAGGTTTTATACTGTTTTAAAAAGTTTTATAGAATTATAAATATAGAAACAAAATATATTTAAACAAAAGAAGGTTTTTATAATAATAGCATTATGATGATAATAATAATAATAATAATAATAATAATAATAATAATAATAATAATAATAATAATAATGTTTAATTGGCATAATTGTGTTTGACTAATTGATTTTGAAATGGTGGCTGTTGAAAAAATATTAAGTAATTAAAAAATCTAAACATTAAATTCTGACATACTGTACAATATGCAAAATGCTCCACTTCAGAATTAATATAGACTAGTCAGTTTATGGACATTGAATTGCTTTTCTGAGTTACATGTAATATAGATTCAAATTGAGAAATAGATCTCATAGTAGATTATAAATAAATTCTTTAAAAAAAATTAATGTAGATGATTATGACCCCTGTCTAAATGAATAAAATATATAAATTTTTTTTTGTAACACTTTATTTTGATGGTCCATTTGAGTATTAGTAGACTGTCTGCTTAATATCTGTTGGTACTGCTATTTCAACAGACATTTAACTGACTATAAGAAACTTTGCAAGTTCATGCCAACTTAGACTAACCCAACCCTAGCCCTAACCTAACAGTCTACTCGTAATCTAATGAGAATTAGTTGCAATGCAACTTAAATTCAAAAAACAGACCATCAAAATACTGTGAAGTGTGACACATTTTTGGCTGAAGCACAAAATGAGAGGATATTTTGATTATGTTGGTAACTATAAGCTAAACTAATTTGGTGACCATTTATGGATAAAAACACTAAAGCATTTCTCAAATCTTTAATGAATCTTCTCAGATTTTCAATGACATGACGATTAACAAACTATGCCAGTAATATATATATATTTTTTTTTGTAAACTATCCTTTTAAATATGACTATTAATTCTGAAAGCAAAGCACATTTAAAAACACATTTCCCTAAGATACAGATTGGCCCGAAATATGTAACAATTTTTTTAAATGTACTTAATTGAGTGTTCATGAAGTCAATATTAAATTCATGAACAGAGTTTGTCTTACACCCCCATTAAAAAAGAATAACAGAAACTTACCTGATCTTTGTTTTAACTGTAAAAAATGCAAAGGAACATTCCTTCACTGTTTCTGGTATTGTGACAAAATCATCTCTTTTTGGAAGAAAAACAATTTTCTACGAGGATATATAAAGGACAAGGAAGATAAAATTGAGTTTTTCCTCTGAAATTTTAGTTGTTATATGCTGGAGTAGAGATGTGTTGGACTCCCACACCAAGCATTTGTTTTTAATCTTGGTCTATCTGGCAAAGAAACATATACTTCTATTGTGATAATCTCCTCAGGTACCCTCCTTTAAAATGTGGTTGTCTCAAGTATGTATGCTATTTCCACTTGAGAAACTCACCTATGACATACATTAAAAGTCAGATGACTTTTGGCAGCTATAAACACCTTTTTGGCATAATAATTTCTTCTGAGTTTCTATTCTATGGTGTATATTTTAGCTCCTAGCCTGACTGTATTATCCTGTTTACTTGTTTGTATATTTCTCATTTTTTCCTACTGTACAGCTGAGACTGTATTTGTATATGCTGATGTATTAAAATAACTGACGATTAATAATAATAATAAAAAAAAACCATTTTACTTAATGCATTGGCAACTACTTCCTGCAAATCTCTCTCCTACACACTTCACCATTTAACAGTTTCATCACCATTAATCTCTTTAATTTCTCTGCTCATATCTCTCGACGATAAGCTTTTGGATATGATCCTATTTTGTTGAAATTTTGACAACATCTTTAAATATGAGCCATGTTAGACTATCAGGTGAGGAAAGGTTGAAATACTTGTGAAATATTTGAGAGATTAGATTGCAAGTGTGTTGGTTAACGCATCAACTGTCTGTGGGAATGATGAACTTAAATTAGTAATGCGAGAGGAAAAGCAAATGTTTTGAAATAGTCCAAATTAAATGAATAAAATGTATAATTACTTTTATTAAAGTATTATAATAGCAAAAATAAAAATAAATAAGATATTCCATAAGGCTCTATTGATTACTGCAAATTAGCTTTCGATTCATTACGTTTTACAAATGAAAATACATTTTTTAAATATCTAAAACTGTTTAAATATATTAAAATGTATTTTAAATGTATATTAAATGTATATTTCAAGACATAATATACTGTACTCTATATACAAGACAGTTTACTGTACACATGCACAAACAGTATTTGTCTTGCTTGTTTAGCAATGTGACAAGATCCTTCTCAAGTTGTCACATTTCCTAAACAACATGCCAAAACTTCTTAAACATTGCTGACACCTGCCATTTTTGTCAACTAAATATATTGCTGGCTAATTCAATATATTTTCTTCTTATTCCAAAAGGACTCTTGGGATATGTATAAGTGTGTGTGTTTCTGTGTGTGTGTGCATCTTCGTAATTAGTCCAGTGGGCTGTTTTGAGGGCGAGCAAAGGTACCAGATGGACTTGGGGAGGGGGGGACTGGCATTGAGACAAGCCAACAAAACCAGACAAGAAAAAAAAAGAAGCAAGGAGTGAGAAAGAAGAGAAGAAGTGTAGAGGGGACAAACAAGCGAGCTCATCACTGTCAGCAAACACCTCCTTCCCCCTCCCCTAATCCTTTATCACTTCATCACACTCGTTCAGATGAATCTGGATACCCAGCAGAAGACATGCCAGTTACTGTACACTCGTGCTGCTGCAGTCAGTTAGTGTTCTTTTGTGGGAAAGAGCCATAATCCTCTATTAAGCCCGGGAGCCTGTGCTTGACCCAACTATAAACACCGCTCGCACCCCCCCTCCAATAAATATGCAAGCAAAGAGGCTTAAGAAAGAATAAAGAAATGAATTACTTTGTGTCTTATGAACACATTTAATGTTGTGTTTTTAGTCCTCATATGCTGCTTGATCTGTTGTTATTTTTGCACTTAATCTCCATGGATTTTAAGTGTCCAGGGTAAATCTATTTTTTACTGTGGCTATTTGGCTAAAGTACTTTGTGGATACTTTGTTGTGGTGTAATCACAATTTATTCCACTTGTTTTTCTTATTTATACTATAGTTGTTTTTCGCTAGACAAAGTAGCTTAAGCTGTGAAAAATATTTAGTAGTGCTGTGATGTTTTTTTGGGTCTCTAAAGGCAAAATATGGAGTGTTTTTCTGATTGTGCACTGTTATAAATATAGTTTTGTATTGGCATTGATGATCCCATGAAGAACCTTTAGCATCTATGGGACCTTTTTATCATAAAAAAATCTCTTTAAATGAAAAACAAATGTTATTTAGATCATGTTCATCACAATATGAAAAAAAAATGCTTCTTTAAAGTACAAAACAATGTTATTGCTACTGTATACAAACCTACTTTTGTTTTTTTCCTGGCACCTTTATATTTAAGAGTGTGCGTTCTGTCACATTTTCATCAGATCTCACATCTGTACAGCTGTCCTAACCTGCACTTCTGATCTGTGGCCTGGGACAAACAGATTAAGTTTTAGGGAGGAATGTTTTTAAGAGACAAGTTGTTAAAAAACAGCGAGGGGGAGAAAAATCTTCCCGAGAGATGCTGAGAAAATGTAGATGGCACAGTGAGAAAAGGGTAGAAAGGAAAAGAAAGATCCGCTTCCAAAAGAAAAGAAAGCAAGCAAGCACATAGGAGGGGTTCAGCTCCCCAGAAGACAGCAGACTTTGACTCCTGCTTGACAGGCTGCTGGGTCTCGGACCATACGGGCCTGTCTCTTCCACTATCAGCCCAGCTGCACTCCCCCTCTGTCCCCGCACCTGACACTTTGACACGGGCACAGCAGTGACAAATAGCTGGAGCTTTCACCTTCTGTCACCCTGTCTGGACTGCGCTAAATCAGCCCAGTGATACTGTAGCCTGGCCCCACTGACAGGTCCTCTGTCACAACACGCCACTGATCGGGGTCTCTATGGGTGGCTTAGTCCTGCAGAGGAGGGGGCTCTTTCTTCTCTTCATAATGCACTGAGAGTCAGTTAAGCAGCTTGTCAGTTTCTGTGGCACAGAGGAGAGAGAGAGTTTATGTGATGTGGATGCATTGGGTGGAAGTGTGCAAAAAAGAGGTGTTTATTGGTTTTTTTGGGGATACATTTGAACAGATTATGGCCAGAATTTTGCATATACTGACAAAAAAATATTTAGGGGTAGAGTTTACAAACATTTTTAACTTTAATAAGCTTACTAATAGTACAAATTTTAGTGCATAAAAAAACAAAAATGTTTATTTATTTAAACATTAAATACACGTGTTAAATATTAAATAAATCAATATTTATGTGTGTGTGTGTGTGTGTGTGTGTGTGTGTGTGTGTGTGTGTGTGTGTGTGTGTGTGTGTGTGTGTGTGTGTGTGCGCGTGCGTATTGGTAGTATGAAACAAATGTTTTTTTTAGCATGACAAGATCATATAACATTTGTAGCTGTAGCTTCTCTGTAAGAAGGGATTGTTTTTACATTGTTATCTGTACTGTACATGAAATGAGTACTTTTTAACATAGAGTGTTAAACTAAATTATCGCCTGTCTTTTGTTTATTTAGTGTAATTATAAATTAAAAAAAATAATAAAGTTTGGGCAAATAATTCAATTCATGTTTATTTATATAGCGCTTTTACAATGAAGATGGTGTCAAAGCAGCTTAACATAGAAGTTCTAGTAAAGTCCAGATTTAATTATAATAAATAATAATAATAATAAATAAGTAATAAAATAAATAATAATAAAATAATAAGTATTTAATATTAATAAAATGATAAGTATTTTATTGTAGATATTGACTATAAAATGTTTTATACAGTATGTAAGCCGTTAGTTGGTTACAGCTATTGTATATCATAATAAAACAAGATTTTTCAACGTAGTAGTTTTTTTTTTTTTTTCTAGTTGAATAACAAAGTGCATGCAGTAAAACAATTTGTGCTACAAACCAGTGTGCTTATTGCAATAATAAAATAATATCATAGCAAATTCAAGTTGGCAACATCAGGCAGAATAATGGACTTTTTGTTACAGCTTAAAATATCTGGCAGCAGCTGACATGGCAGCTTTGCACATATAAGAAAAATTGCTTGTTATATGCATGTCTGCGTCCGAAACCGCATACTTCCATACTATACAGTACGCTAAAATCAGTATGCGAGCCGAGTAGTATGTCCGAATTCATAGAATTCAAAAATCAGTATATGCGAGAAGTACCCGGATGACTTGCTACTTCCGGCGAGATTCTGAAGTGCGCATCCCATGCACGCTGCGCTTTCCCATGATGCCCCGCAAGAGAATTCATGAATGGAAGTGAAGCGACGCAACTGACGCAGGTAGGTCACGTGACCATGACAAAATAGCGGATGTAGTACGTCCGAATTCCATTCATACTTCTTACATTCATACAGTATAGAACGTACTTTTCTAACGGCCGAGTAGTACGTGTAAATTCAAATGCAGTATCTACTGAGTAGTAGGCGGTTTCGGACGCAGCCCATGTCTTACCAAAAAGGCTCAATGGTGTTAGACTTTTAAAGCACTCCCACTAGAAGTGTTCTACATTTTTTTGGTCTGTCTGTGTAAATAAGTGTGTGTAATTGTCTTTTATAGTTTTAACTGCAAAGAATAAGGATACTGTTTTAACAGATTGTAGGTATGATTTAGAGAGTGTGATAAACGAGGAGAGCTGCCAACAAACTGTTTTCACAACAAACATGAAATGATTGATTTCCTATCAAATTTATGCCATACGTAAAGTGGTGCTGACCATCATATTTTGGCAGCTTGCCCAATACAGCACACCCACCACCACCATATATGTATCTTGTCAAATTTTCCCCAATTGACTTTATCCTCATCCAATGTACAATGTACATAAAAATGCGTAAATTAAGATACATTTTGGTTTTACACCATAAAGTGAAACTATATTGTTTAAAATGTTTTTATATTTTTATCACGAAGTTTGCTATTGTCTCTATCACCAAAGAAAAAAAAAATACTTGACATCCATCTTTTTCCACTTTTCTTCGGCATCTAGTTTTTAAAACAATGTTTTGTGCAATAGCACCACCAGCTTCACCCTTTTTTGCAACTTCAGCAGCACCAGGGATGAGATCTAAAAATTAAATCTAGCCTGGTGGGTAATTTCTTCACAGGTCAATGTGAAAATCCCTTACTTTGTCATGGCTCCGTTGATCATGTCTGGTGTGAATTGCCTCATATGGATCTGTTGTTTTGATCCTAGAGCAGGGGTGCCCAAATTTTTTCTTATGAAGGGCCTAAAACCAAATATGGGTAATTTCCTAATTTATTTCATAATGTTTAAGAATCACTTTGAATCGTATTAACTAATGCAGTATAGCTTTTTTATTGTAACTTATGGCAATAAAAGCATACACAATAACATTTATAACACAGTGGAGTTCAATGCTGAATACACTAGTCAAGCAGAATCTGCCGTTGACTTGATTTGCTCGCTAAAGTTTTTGCATTGTCCTCTATCCGTAAGGTGACAGTTTGTACATTTTAATCTAAATTACAGCATTTAAATTGAAACATTTAATTTCAGTTAGCTTTTTTGTAGCTTAACGGTAAATCAAACAAATAAAAGGTTGAAATGACAATCTCTAAAGCATCTCAATCATTCTCTCTCTTCTCAGATGAGATGGTGGGCCAAATCAAAGGTTACCATGGGCCAACCTTGGCCTGCAGGCCCTAGTTTGGGCATCTCTGTCCTAGAGCATCATTGTTTAATCACAATCCGTGTAAATAGGCATTCACACAACAATTGTATTCTACAAACTATTTTTTTTCCCATTTTGCATTCATACAATAGCAATACCTGTTCATACAGATCTATGAAAACAACTAACTTTATTATGCATGCCAGGCCAGTAGTTGGCAATGCTATTTTGTTGAGAAACACATTGTCCACCATTGTTGTTAAATACATACACATGCATGTAGACTGAACACATAATGTGCATGCAGTGCCATGCCCACATTTTGTTGTAGTTTACACAGAGATCATAACTTTATCTTTCAGAAACTTGCACTTTGAAAAGTTCGTGTTTTCAGGCCCGCAAAATGCCATTATTGTTGCAATATGAATGGCTTAAAAATCTTCAAAACAGTGTTATGTAAACAACTCCCAAGACTACAGCATCACAAGCTTCTAAACAATCGTCCTTAAATTTAATTTATATTTAAAACATGAGCATGCCTATAAGTCTATATAGTGAGGAGAGTCATTCTAAATTCACATTATGATCTACCTTAAGACAGATAGAGAGAAACCAACAAATAATAGATTATTTAATATCTCCTGAATGTAGGACCCACTGTTGCCCGCAGCGCACTTGTTAAATTCATGTCCCTGTTTCTCTTTCTTTCATATTTTGGCTGTCAGTCTGTCTTCCTCTCTCGATTCTTCTTCCTCCCCCCTCAGGCTTTAGGGGCCAGATGCATCTAACAGCACATTTAGCTAAACTACTGTATGCTTGCTGAGTTTTTTTTATTCACCCCATCCTTTCCTTTGCTCCTCTTTTTCTCCTTTCCTCTTATAAATCCCATCCCCCTTCTCCCTTTCCTCTTTCCTCTATCTCCCACAGCTGATATGGAATTGGATCAAAGAAGGGAGGAGGAAAAGGGGGATAGAGAGAGACAGAGAGAGAGAAAAAAATGCTCTCATTGGGTTTTATTGAAATATTTATAGTTCAAGGTTGGCTGGCTAAATTGAATATCTATGCTGATCTCACCCGCCTGTTTAACTTGTGCTTAGGCAAATATGTTTCCTAGGTGATAACCTTTTATGTACAGGTCTGACTTCATTGAAATGCATGAAGATAAAAACGTGTCACACTTCAGAGAGGCTCGGCTCTGCCACGCTGCTGCCTCGATTATTCAAATGATAATTGACCCCCACCTGTAGCTGGCTTATTTTCTCTCCTCCGTCACTTCATTGACTTTTAAGATATGGAATAAATACCATTTTTGCCATTTGCATTACAAACCGTCACAGAATGTCAAGCGCCCCTGGCAGGAGATGAGAAATGTATATGGCCAATTATTATTTCCAGTTCTGTGTTCATAATGTAAACACTACGGTGTTGAGGCTGAATGAAATGTAAGCTTTCAAAGCTGCGCAGCCCCATTTTTCGCCACGTAACCAATATGTTGATGTTTATCATCATTTACGCGTATCATTTTTCAGCTGGAATACTGTATAGTATATAGAGGCTGGCTGTCAGAAATGATGAATTGACATCTTGTGTCAAGCCACTGAACTGTGTGATTTAAAAGAGCCTTGTCCTAATATATCATCCACTTTCTCAGACTGAAAGGAAAGTTGTCAATTATTTGAGCACATTTGTCAAAAGCTTGTGCGAACAAACACGCTTTCGCTGCTCTCACCAGTCTGACTTTGGCTTTGTAATTTGTGCCAAGCATGAAGCCCCTGTTTTTTTTTTTTTTTAAACTGTTGTTTACTTTATCGTGCGGCGTTCTCAAAGGACACTCGTTTTCGGATGATTTTAAATAACTCATTAAAGAGTAATACCTCCCCATTATTAAATGTGATTGACCGTACGCTTTGATAACCCTCTCCCTCTGCTGTACAAACAAATGGCCGCAGTTTAGCTCCTAATGAGCAGGGATGCTAAATGTCCTCTTGCTTCATTAGCGCATGCATTAACCAGAGCACTGATTTAAAAAGAGCTCTAATGAAAGGCGTCGAACGTCTCCCACTTCGCTGCCGCTGCCTGTTTGCTCAGAGCCAGCCAAAGCTCCAGAATTAGAAATGTTTAATTATGAAAATGGTTACTGTGGAGAATTTCAAACACACTCCCTCCCCAGATCATTAGTTATAGAGTGAGGTGGAGGGGAATAAAAAAAATAATAAAAAGAGAAAAAGAAATAAAGGAGAGAGAGAGGGGAAGAATTGAGAAGAAATGCTCTCAGCAATGAAGGGTTCATATTTCAAGCTTATAGCCGCTAAAAGGGTGTACTCAGAAAATCAATTTTATGAAAGTCCGCTCAGCACTAAAGGGAGCTCTATGCAACCGAGCAATCTTAAACTAACGTCCAAAGCCATGGCATAGGCTCTGATTCATGTTGGGTATCATGAATGCATTCCCCTTGGCTTAGACATTATCCTCCAACTTGAGGTCAAAGGTTTCATCTGGGTTTAAATCAAGTCATGGTTAATGTGTGTGTGTGTTTAAATAATTTCATTATTTGTGTAATATAATACATATGTATAGATATGTTATTGCAATATTATTGTAAACCTGAGATTACAAAAAATGTGTTGGGCATGTTCAATTAAGTATGTTCAATGTGAAATGCCCAGTAGATGTTTATGATTTCACTCCAAAATTTAAATTGTCATCATGTACTCAGCCGTGACTTGTTTTGAGTTGTTCTGTTGAACACACAAACACAAAAAATATATATTTTGAAGAATGTTAGAAACCTTTAACCATTGACATCCATAAGAAAAACAAATACTATGGAAGTCAAAAGTTACAGGTTTCCAACATTCTTCGATATAGGTTCTTTTGTGTCAAACAAAAAAAAAAACAACAACAAAAAAAGTCTAAAAAAAGGCTAGTTAGCATTTCTGTGTGGAGTTTGCATGTTCTCCTCGTGTTCGTGTGATTTTCCTCTGGTTTCCCTAACAGTCCAAAGACATGAATTGGGCAAATAAAATTGGCCGTTGTGTATGAGTGTGTGTGTGTATGCGAGCGTGTATGGGTGTTTCCCAGTACTGGGTTGCGGCTGGAATGACATCTGCTGCGTAAAACATATGCTGGACTATAGGGGTGTCATAATTAATTGTTTCTTCAAAGCACCGCTATGCAGACGCAAACAATTCGGTATCTGTTCAGTAATAATCATAACCAGTTATGTACTGACGTCATTTATCACATATACATTATATGGCGGTAGCTTACTATGGCGAGTGAGGAGAGCGCGAGTAATTAAAACACTCCAACTACTTAAAAAGCAGATAGCTGTGCACAATTCACTGCTTGTGAGTTTGCTGGACAGACTTTCACTGACATGGAAGTACATCAGAACCCAGCTATGGAGAAAATGAAAGCTGTAAACTCTCTCTCTCACTCTCTGTGGCCCCTTTGGTCTGCTGGCATGTTCGTGAGGTAACGTTTTATCTCCTCTCTCGGCTGTTACATAAATAACGTTACTTGTGAATCCAGACATGAGCATGTCTGCAGAGTGAGTTTTTTCCACAGCGTTGCCGTCTATAATAGATCAGCTGATCGCCGCGGCCGTTTTACATCGCTGTCTGTCACTGTTTGCTGAACAGAGCCAGAGCCGCGCTGACCGTTAGAGCCAATCACAACCTTTTTTGTTGAGCACGTGATCAATCACAGTTGTTTAAAAACTCATTCAACAAGGCTCAAAAAGCAAGCGCAATAATATCTACATTTGTTTATTTGCTGTAAATGCTAATGTTGTTCTATGCATGTACTTGAGTTTTGCTTGATGCATTCGAAAAGAGTGTTTTTTTTTTGAGCAGGTAAAATTAAAGGTACAGTAGACTACATATATTACAGTAGACTACTTGTATTAAAGGACAAAATTGTATTATAAATTATATATAAATATAATATATTCATAAATTATACATTTTAATACAAGAATTATTGTGTTGCTAAGTAAAATAA
The DNA here is from genome assembly GCA_903798195.1 of Danio kyathit. Classification (NCBI taxonomy): domain Eukaryota; kingdom Metazoa; phylum Chordata; class Actinopteri; order Cypriniformes; family Danionidae; genus Danio; species Danio kyathit. Next base: position 42,613,143 of record LR812525.1, read on the forward strand.
TAAATTGTTTATAGAAAGCATTGCCAAGGCACCGTGATGCACCGAGATATCGAAATAGACAGCCTGATCTCACGAGGAAACGAAGTGCTTTACATTTTGTCAGTTTAGTGGCTAATTTGTACGAATTTATACGAGTTCAGTCGTACGAAAATGTACGATTTTAAAAAGGAGGCGTGGCACCCAACCCCACCCCTAACCCCAACCATCATTGGGTGATAAGCAAATTACACTAAATAGTACGAATTAGATCGTACGAATTCATACAAATTAGCCCCTAAATCAAAAAGTTACGAATTGCCGTGAGCTTACATTGAAAAAGAAGATATAAAGATATAATTAACAATTAACTAGATTAAAGTTTCTCTGCAATGTACAGCAACACACACACAGTTTTTCGCAATTTTGACTGTGATTATATAGATGGACAGAATACCATACACTCAAAGATGACCGCAATCTCATAGTCAGTCAGCTTTTCAAATGAAGACTAAACTTGCTGTCACTCACTTTACGCTGACTCCTCTACACACTCTCTCAGAAAACACAGAGCACTGGTTTCTGTGGCTAAATGACATCAGTCTGCTGTTTCATCCGTCTGTTTGATGGACCCCCGCTTGGAGAGAGTCCTCTGGGGTGGAGAAATATGGCAGACACATGTGGAGACCTCAGCTGAAACACTGATGCACACAAACACTGACACAACGCATGTGTTACTCTAGGTCCTGCTTTACCGCGGGACATAATTGAGTTCTGTGTGTTTTTTAGCTTGTTGTGCTTTTTTATTTTGGGGGGTTAGATAGCAATGTGTTAAACATGGACAAAGCTAATCGTTGGGTTATATTTAAAAATACATCTATTTTGAATTCAATCCTTAACCCAGTGTTTTAGTTTGTCCACATTTGTGTTGAGTGTAGGCAGCTTAGTAATTAGTGGTATGTAGGGGTCTTTTTGGTCATGAACACAAACATTGGATGATTTGATGTTAGTTAAGTTACTGTAATTATGTATGTTTGTTTGTACATTTGTTATGTCGTCAAGAATGAACTTTTGGACTTAGGCTTTGTATTTAGGCTGAGTGGGTGCGTTTAACTGAGGGCTTGGGAGACGGTTGTACATGCATGTGTGTTTAAGCTGAGAGGTCAGTGGGATTGTACAGCTGGGTAACTCTGCCCACACTCCTCTCCAGGGATTCCCATTAGTTAGATTGATTGGTTCCTTTCTGTGCCCTTTGATTCATGCATTACACACGGCCCTAATCAGTGCACTGCCTTATGGTGCCATGCATCTGTGCATACATCTCTACATTAACATACACACACACAAACACATACATATGCACACACATTTCCTAAGTGAGGATGTACCACAGACTTGTTTCTTGTTTTAATGTGCTGTTGATTTTACAGCTAATTAGAGTTTTTATAGGCTATAGCTATCAAAGTTAACCCTCAATTGTTATCATTATTAATATGCATAAAGTTTAAGCATTTTTCCAATTGAAGATATATATAATCATCACATAACTCTCATACACTGTCCAGTTATTACTGTGAATAATATAATATAATATAATATAATATAATATAATATAATATAATATAATATAATATAATATAATATAATATAATATAATATAATATAATATAGGCATCACAGTGGCGCAGTGGGTAGCACAATCACCTCACAGCAAGAAGGAAGGTCGCTGGTTCGAGCCTCGGCTGGGTCAGTTGGCATTTCTGTGTGGAGTTTGCATGTTCTCCCTGTGTTTGCGTGGGTTTTCACCAGGCGCTTTGTCCCGCACAGTCCAAAGACATGCACTATAGGTAAAGTGAATAAACTATATTGGTCGTAGTGTATGAGTGTACATGTGAGAGTGTATGGGTGTTTTCCAGTAAAGGGTTGCAGCTGGAAGGGCATCCACTATGTAAAACATATGCTGGATAAGTTGGCGGTTCATTCCGCTGTGGCGACCCCCGATTAATAAAGGGTCTAAGCCAAAGGAAAATGAATGAATGAATGAGTTAATGTAAGTCTTTCACACTATTAGGTCCTATTAGATTAGGTCAAGTTTTATTAATCCCAACATGACATTGCAGATTTGCACATTGCGATTTCAATGCTGACACAATATATTGTGCAGCCTTAATTTACACTATGAAAACAATCTGATCAGATACTGATCAGAAGTTTATATCCAGCCTGCATCATTTCCTCATCCTATTTACTTGTCTTAAAATGTATTTCTGTCTTTATAATACAACTGCACAAACATCCAACCTAATATCATTTGAAGTAAATAACAACCTTTCACATACACTACGTACAATTTAGCTTATTTAATTCACCTATAGCGCATGACTTTGGACTGTGGGGGAAACCGGAGCACCCGGAGGAAACCCATGTGAACACAGGGAGAACATGCAAACTCCACACAGAAATGCCAACTGGTCCCACTGGGACTCGAACCAGCAACCTTCTTGCTGTAAGGCGATTGTGCTACCCACTGCGTCACTGTGATGCCCATAATATAATATGATATATCATATTTTAATATAATATAATATAATATAATATAATATAATATAATGTAATGTAATGTAATGTAATGTAATGTAATGTATTATTAATATAATATAATATAATATAATATAATATAATATAATATAATATAATATAATATAATATAATGTAATGTAATGTAATGTAATGTAATGTATTATTAATATAATATAATATAATATAATATAATATAATATAATATAATATAATATAATATAATATAATATAATATAATATAATATAATATAGGGGGTAGCGATGTCACCTCACAGCAAGAAGGTCGCTGGTTCGAGACTCGGCTGAGTCAGTTGACATATGTGCTCTGGTTTCCCCCACAGTCCAAAGACATGCACTATAGGTGAATTGGGTAAGCTAAATTGTCCATAGTGTATGTGTGTGAATGAGAGTGTATGGGTGTTTCCCAGTGATGGCTTGCAGCTGAAAGGGCATCCGCTGCGTAAAACATATGCTGGATAAATTGGCGGTTCATTCCGCTGTGGCGACCCCTGATTAATAAAGGGACTAAGCTGAAAAGAAAATGATATATAATAGAATATAATAGAATAGAATAGAATAGAATAGGATAATAATATAAATATTATTATTGAAAGGTGGTCAAAAAATGGCATTGTGACTCAATACAGCTGATCGATTTATGTGAAAAATTAAACAACTTAATTATTGTGAACTAATTATTAAAATAAAAGAAAGAATAAAAGAGCATATGAAATCTGTTACATTTTAAATGGATAAAAATGTATAAAATTTGACAAACTTGTTATTTGAATGCCCAAAATGACAATTGATTAGTATTTTGGGGCAGCAATGTGATTCTTAAATAAAGTCTATTAAAATGTCATGGAAAGCTTTTTGTGGTAAATTTCTTTGACACAATCTGTCGTTATACCATGGTAAAATGTTAATAAATTAAATTAAAATAAAATGAGCTTTCTGACACTTCACCATAAATTTTTCCATGATTGATATACTTTATCTTGAAATCTCATATTAGCCAAAAACAGAACTTTTTCAGTGTAGTGAAATATATTGCCTTACGTCCTCCATATGGCTTAAAGAGGCAGAAGTCAGTACTTTTGCAGAGTGTGTATATTAATTTAAATGTATTTTATTATGTTTCCACTGGGGGGGTCAGATTTTACTGCTCCAGCTAAATTTGTCCTTTATGGCTCCAGACACTTAAGTTTCCCATCATGTTTTATCACATATAGGGACTGATGATGATGATAACAGCAGTGGTGTGAAACTCTAAAATATGAAATCCTTTAAGTGATGAATAGTTTTGAATCAGATGCCACATGTTCCCATATAGACTAGGACTTATAAAAGGATGATTTTTTTAAAGATATTTTGGTAAGCAAATACACAAACTGACCATGAAGACTATAATGCGTTAATCAATTATATATCAAGAAAAGAGTTATGCATTTTTTATAATTTCACAGAAGACTCCCACTGAAATATCATTTAGTGTAACAACAATAATTTATATACCAGAAATGCTGTCAGGCCTTTTTAGAATGATTATTATTTGATTACATGTTAAATGATAAATAATTGTCATTTTAAACCTTTATACTTTTCAGTGAATTTTTTTATGAATTTTCAGTCAAAGGTTATTAGTTCATTAAAATAGGAGTCAGTTGAGTATGATCACTTATTATTATATACATTTTAGCAAGTATTTTATACAATTTAATTAGATTCAAACTAGAGAGTTAGATTCAAACTATTGTTTTATTTCGATATACATTTATTACACTGATTGACAATGGAACATTCATTCATTCATTCATTTTTCTTCGGCTTAGTCCCTTTTTTATCAGTGGTCACCACAGCAGAATGAACCGCCAACTATTCTGGCATATGTTTTATAAACCACCCCCCCAAAAACTTAGCAATTTGGTTGCAAGGTTGAGTAAATGGTTAATTAAATTCACTTTTGTGGGTGAATTATCACTTTGACACATTATTTCTTACAAACTGCCAGGAAAATAAATCATATTTTGTCATATAAATCTTTGAAGATAAATATGCATGAACACATGCATATCATATGAACTGCAAATAACAATAATTGGTGTGAGTTGCAGACTAGAGGATGCTAAATGTATTAGACCAGGGGTGAGTTTCAGTGCACTGAGATTTAAGTGTGTCTGTGTGTGTGTAGAGAAAATGAATGAGACTAGCAGGTCTGCAGTTTACCTGAGTGTGTTTTCCCTCTCTCTGTCACTCTTATGGGCCTCTGCCAGAGTTGTCAGGGGAAGTGAAACTCCATGTTGTGCCTGGAGAGTTCGGTCTCTAGAGGTCAGTGCAGTTCCACTAGTGACAGCTGCACTCACAGACCTGCTGGAGAGCCAACATGGCCGCCAGACACTAGATGATCATGGGGAGGAGTGGGGGCAAAATAATTAAAGTGAGGATCAAATATGTTTGGGTGACAAGCAGTCAGATTCACACACACACAGACAGACATACACACAAACACACAGAGGAGTGCAGCCCTCGAGGGTCCCTGACCTTGTCTCTGAAAGCGCTGCTGTGTGTGATGGTGTGGAGCTCATGAATGAATGTAAATGAAGGACTGCTGTGTGGCTCATTCAAACTCAGACTGCGCTGTCTGTGGACATTACGTATTTAAATAATTGATGTACGAAATATTATTTTTTATTGTTCTCTTGTTTATGGAGTCGTATGTGTCTGCAGTCTTTAGAAAAATGCTGTAATAATAATAATAATAATAATAATAATAATAATAATAATAATAATAATAATAATAATATTAGTTGTCACTAATACAAATATGGTACTTGCATCTGTAATGATAAACTTTTTTATTTAATGGCAATTTTTTTATTAGTGATTTTTTTTTATTACCAGTATTTATTATCATAATATTATTATTTATTTTATTACATTTACTTTGACAGCAGTTATTATTTGGCTTTGATCTCTGCCAATATTTTTTATTATAAATGTATATAAATATATATTTTTTTATAAAATGGTGTAATTATTTTTATTATTATTATTCTTACTATTATTATTATTCTTACTATTATTATTTTTATAATTATTATTACTATTATTTTTATTATTATTATTATTACTATTATTATTACTATTATTTTTATTATTATTATTCATACTATTATTATTATTACTATTATTATTATTATAACTATTATTATTATTATTACTATTATTATTTTTATAATTATTATTACTATTATTTTTATTATTATTATTATTATTATTATTACTATTATTTTTATTATTATTATTCATACTATTATTATTATTACTATTATTATTATTATAACTATTATTATTATTATTACTATTATTATTTTTATAATTATTATTACTATTATTTTATTATTATTATTATTATTATTACTATTATTTTTATTATTATTATTCATACTATTATTATTATTACTATTATTATTATTATAACTATTATTATTATTATTATTATTATTACTATTATTATTTTTATAATTATTATTACTATTATTTTTATTATTATTATTATTACTATTATTATTATTATTATTATTATTATTTTATTATTATTATTCTTACTATTATTATTATTACTATTATTATTATTATAACTATTATTATAATTATTATTACTATTATTATTTTTATTATTATTATTCTTACTATTTTTATTATTATTATTCTTACTATTATTATTATTATTACTGTTATTATTATTATTATTAGTAGTATTAGTATTAGTATTGTTATTATATTCGATTACTTTTATTTATATTACTGAATAATGCAGACAGTTATTTCTATTTTATATAAATAATAGAAAAAATATATATGCATAAAATTAGGGCTGGGCCAACAAACGGTATTATATCAAATCGCAATAAAATTTATGTTGACAACAATGAAAATCTCTGGATTTTTCACTCTATATTGAATGTACAGCAAAGGGAATCTAGAAGTGTGTTGATATTAGAGATGCTCTGGATTTTTTACTCTATATTAAATGTACAGCAAAGGGAATCTAGAGGTGTGTTGATATTAGAGATGCTCTGGATTTTTTACTCTATATTAAATGTACAGCAAAGGGAATCTAGAGGTGTTTTGATATTAGAGATGCTCTGGATTTTTTACTCTATATTAAATGTACAGCAAAGGAAATCTAGAGGTGTGTTGATATTAGAGATGCTCTGGATTTTTTACTCTATATTGAATGTACAGCAAAGGAAATCTAGAGGTGTGTTGATATTCGAGATGCACCAATTTTTCAGCCACCTAAAATTTACCAGACACCGAAAATAGGTTATGCTATTTAATGGACTCATTTTAAAACTCATTTTTGTGGCTTCAGTCATTGTTGGGATACTCTTTTAAATCTGGAAGCATTAACAACTGATTTTGAAATATCGTTATTGTTCAATATAGAAAAAAGATTGCATTTTTGCTAAATAAAATGTATATGTAAATTATTACTATTACTACTACTACTACTACTACTACTACTAAAAGCAACAACAATAAAACAATTTTTTAACCTAACAGCAACAATTATTTAACTGTTTTTATTATATGTTTTTGTACTTTTACTTTGTTCTACTACAACAGTACTTCTCTTTGTTCATTGTTTTTTTATTGAAAGAAGAACAAGGTGAAATAATACATAGAAAGATTTGACAAGACTTTTTTTTTGTTATATTTTTTCCCCATGAACAACCCCCCTCCCCTTCAAAAAAAAATTGATAAATTAAATATTTGCATTGTCACAGAGTTTTGATAGTACAGTGAGGAAGTATTTAACATCAATGTTTGCTTGCATTATCCTTTTAATCATTGACTTTTTAATTTCCTATTAGTTTTAGTTTGGGGGAAGTTTTACGCCTTTTTCAAAGTATGAGATCATTGGATTCCATACTGTATAAAAACGTTTGGTGGATTCTCTAAGAGAGTATTTGATTTTCTCCAATCTTAAAAACACCATCATATCACTAAACCAGAGTGAAACTCAAGATGGTTTACTTGATTTCCAATCAAGCAATATTCTTCTCTTAGCAATAAGACACGCGAAGGCATAAGCTTTTGTTAAGTCTTTATTATATGCCTCAGACAGAATTTTAAATATCGTTGTCCAATAATCAAACAGTCTGGGGCATGCCAACAGTACTTCTACTTCAACTAATAATAATGATTATTGTTATCAATATTAGTACACCCCTCCCCCCTCTTTTTTTCTTTTTACAAAGAGTAGCACCTGGATATTTCCACCACCTCAATGTGATTGAAAATTAAACAATTGTTCACTAATACCATAGGCCTGCATAGTCCACTCATCTGTTTCTCTTTGGCTTTTAAACAGCACTTTTTTTTCAATCTGTGGCTGAAGTACAAGATGAGAATAGGTTGAATGCACCTCCACCCGTCCAGAGCTCTGGTTTAGCGTAATGTCATTATGTCCAGTTAGTTTTAAAAAGCCCTTTTTTATAAACATTTACAGTGTGGGCCACAAAGGGAGCTGCTGTTCCGCTTGCTCTGTTTGTATTGTGGTTTTGGTCACGTTGGGCTTGGACTGACGTGTCTACAGAAAACGGGTGGCAGAAACGTGGCCTGCTCTGCCAAGTTTTAAAATTAGTAACAAATTTAATATGTTCAACGCAAGCATCCCTTGCCACTGAGATTGCGAAAATGCGTTTCGAGTTTGTCTCGGGGTCTCGATGAATGACCACAAAGAGGCAGAATCGGAGAGAAATGCGTAACAGATGCCAGCAGCATCAGGAGAAAAGGGGACCGACTGCATCTCAGGACCACCACATATGAGCTGCTTGTGTGATCGAAACACTTCCACCATTCTCAGACTCTTAGTGCGACCTAAATGACAGAACCATGCTCCCGTTAATGGCATAATAGTGATTTATCGCTCTCATTTTGAGGATTGCTATCCCCATAACTCCTAATACAGGAGGAAATATGTATTTTGGATAATGCAGCCCCTTCTATAAGGCCTCATGGGCAGTTAAAGCATGGGAAGGAACATATTACTGTCATAAATCTACATCTCTAACCTGCTGCATGAGAAGACGTGGAGATATTAGAATTAGGAATGACTGGGAAGAAGACAAATGAAATGGAGGGAATGGAGTTGACATATATTGATGTCAGGCTGCTAACTTTTATTTCTGAGGATTTAAGTAGTGTTTTATTAATGGTCTTCTGATGAAATTATCTTATTCTCACTATTTTGTGTTCCATCTAGCTTGCTTTCTGCTTTAACATCTGTTTTTTTGTGTGTTTTTCCTTCACTTTTGAGTTTTTCAATCTTTCTAATTTAGCTATTTTCTTTTTTTTTTCATTTTTTGTGAGTCAGGTGGCTCACATTTGTTTACTAACATGCATATTTTTTTCCTCATTTTCAATGTTATTTTCTCCATAAAGTCTCAGAATTAAAGGCACGCAAGCTGTAACTGGGGGGGGGGGGGGGGGGGTGTAGGGGAAAATTATATTTCTATATTTATCTTTTTATTTATTTTTTTTTAATACTAGTTTTGTCATTTTTATTTCATTTTTCATTTTTTTGTGGGTCGGATGGCTCACATTTGTTCACTAACGTTCATATTATTTTCCTCATTTTCTATGTTTGTTATTTTTTCCACAGATTATCACCATCGCCTTGTGGATTTTCTTGTCAGTTGTCAGTTATTTGGCCTAATTATTTGCCAGGATTTTTGTTGCTTAGTAATGATGGCAGTATTTTTTTTTTGTAGTTAATGCTGATAAATATTTCTATATTTATCTTTTTATTTTTAATTTTAGTACTAGTTTTTTATTAGTAAAAATATTGGCTGTTTGCAAACACTGATGCAATGAATATTGCCATTTCATATTATTAAAATAAATATATTTTACATTTTTAAATATATATTGAATGGGGTTTACATTATTATAGATGGCCTAAATATTTTAAGTAGCATGTTTATTGTTTGATATGCATTACAGGTGGGTTTTTATATTCACCTCGTTTGGTGCCTGTAGCAGACTGAACTTAAATGCAGTCCTAACTGGAGCCAGTAGAGGGAGTGATCCACTGATTTATTTCCAGCATTTTGTGAGAGCACACAACCTTTGCTGATAACCCCTCATTATGTATGATGCTAAAGAAATGTGTCACTTATTATTTTTGGCCAGCCACATCAAGGGCTCGGGGCTTCTACGAGGAATCATTTATAATGTAAAAGATAAGCGCGTTCCAATAACCGATTCCTTACAAACAGCTCACGAGGGCTGATTATATGTGACTTCACATCAGGTCGTAAATATTTGTCAGCCCACCTTTGAAACAGGCAAGCTGTGGCGCTGTCAGCCCGCCCACATGAAAGGGGCGAATGGAAACGTTTAGGGTTGGGAGCCGAATCAGTCATAGCTGGAATGAGATGGCCAATAAAATGCATAATTATGATGCTCTGTCATTGGCCACAGCCCAGAGGGCTTTTTAACTGGGCGAAAAATCCCACACGCGCATAATGGGCCTATTTTTTTATGGTAGTCTAGTCTAAAAGTGAGCTGTGACAATGTGTGGTCTGCATTCAGTGCCCAAGGCTGCTGGCGTATGTGTTTACCTAGCTAGAACAGTATGTAGGCGTGTTGCGACGGCCCCGCTTGATTACACCGTCTTCTGCAATATTGTAGTGTCAGAAATGCCATGCACCACAGTAACCCTTCGCTCTCACCTGCCGCCATTGGAAACCTTCCTTTCTGTGAGTTGCAAATAATTGTCACCGGTTTATAGTAAAGTTTGCAGAGGTTTTATGGAAATGAGGATGTCAAGAGCTGTTTTATAACTTCACCAAGTGTTACTTCGACAGCGAGACAGACTGAATATCATTACTGAAAAGTTGCAGATGTCTTCAATGGGACAGATTTGCCTTCATTCTTAGCCTCATCTAGATGAAAGTTGATGGATGGCAAAGGTAGGCAGAGATTCCTCTCTGTCAGTATAATTTGTGTTTGAGTTTAATGGAACTGAGGAGATTCCCACTGAGCTGCAGACCCCTAAGGGAGAGTGAAGGCACAGACCTGCTGATAACTAGCACTGATTAGGCCTAAACTAGCCCTGATCTGTTCTCTCTCTGTCTGGTAGCCTCATTTGAACACACTAACTAATTAGAGTGGTGAGATTTTGAGGTTTTTACACTGATGGAATAAAGTTTGGTTTGAGGTATTTTGGGAAGTTATGCGTGTGCTCTATAGAATGTGTTTCAGGGAAAGGCTGGGGAAAAATAATTCTCTGAATATCATCCATAAATTCCTTACTCTCTCACCCAACCCTTTGACAGCTAAATTTGTGCTGGGGTTTGAAAAGAGGGAGTCGCTTTCTTTAGGTCTTATCACATATTATACGCGGTTATTAAGTATGTGTGTAAGGTGCAATTTTGTAGAAAAAAGCGGGTAGTACATTTCTTGGTAATTATAGTTGATGTGCCCCAAACTACAAACCGTAATGTGTGTTTATAGCTGTTTTATATACTGAGAAAGCATATTAAATGCAAGTGTCTGATTTACTGTTTCAAATAAAAATGTCAGCATTTATATTTTGACTTTTAAAATAATTCAATCATTAAAATATACTAAAGAATACACTTTTATTGGATTTTCACTTTCGCATAAAAACATTGGGCTAACTAATACGTAAAAGCTAGTGGTTTAAAGGATAGTGGCAAAGAATAAAGATTACATTTTGAAATTAATTAATGTTTTGGAGCTGCACAGTGATCTTTAAATCTTTTAATACAAACTATTGTTGCGAATGATGTTTTAGTGGCTCTTGCAGTACAGTGGTCTTAAATTATAGTAAAATTTGTGATGGTCAATATATTTGCTCAGATTTTTAATGGGACACATTTGAATGTTCATAAAAAGGTATTATACATTTCTTTTAATTTGATTTTATGGATTGATTCAAACACCCCTTTCATCTTTGACCCAAACAATTCAGCAGTGTAGGTGCCATTTTAAATAGTAATAGTATAGTAATTGTAAATGTATACTAGTTTAAGGTATTCAGCAAGGATGCACAAAAAAATGTAGGTCATTCCTTGCTTTTAGCATTAAAAATAATAATAATAATAATAATACATTTGTAATATGCATCGAATCAATATATTTGAGTGATTTATTGAAGACTTGAGTTATGCTTTGCCATCACAGAAATAAAATACATTTTTAAAAATATGCTCCTAGAAGGGCGACGCGGTGGCTCAGTGGTTAGCGCTGTTGCCTCACAGCAAGAAAGTCGCTGGTTCGAGTCCCGACTGGGCCAGTTGCCATTTCTTTATGGAGTTTGTATGTTCCTCCTGTGTTTGCGTGGGTTTCCTCCGGGTGCTCCGGTTTCTCCGACAGTCTAAAGACATGCGCTACAGGTGAATTGGGTAAGCTAAATTGTCTGTACCCTGTGTGTGAATGGGTGTGTATGGGTGTTTCCCAATGATGGGTTGCAGCTGGAAGGGCATCCGCTGCGTAAAACATATGCTGGATAAGTTGGCCGTTCATTCCGCTGTGGCGACCCCTGATAAATAAAGGGACTAGGCCGAAGAAAAATGAATGAATAAATGCTCCTAGAAGTAATTTCTTTGGATTTGTTATAATATTTCTCAATATCACTATTTTGCCTTTGTGAGCATAAAACATATTTCAAAATTGAAACAGCCTATTTATATAACAGTTTATATCACTTTTTAACAGCTTTATATGAACTTGCATTTCAGATTCTTTTAGCCTGGATGTAGGACAATAGCAATATGAGCCAAACAGAGTCTAAACTGGGGCCTACAATACAGTAGCTTTCGTAATGGACAAAGATAATGTCTTAGACTCTTTATTTAGGTCTACAGTGAGTGACCATCCTCTGAACCATGGCAAATATAGGCAGTATTAAAGCCTATTTTCTACTGTACTGTATATTATGTGCTGAAGCTAAAAATAAACTGAATGTTTAGACTCCGTCTTTTATCATTGGTTGTGTTGTCTCTAGGCATGGGGTAACCGTTTTCAAGGTATTTGCGGTTTGCAATACGTTCCTACAGTATGTGTAAGATTTTTTATTTACGTTTTTTTCTTTGTTTGTTTCTTAGGACAACAGTATTTCCAGCAGAAAATTTATCCAAAGATGCTGTTTTAAATTGTAAACAAAATCTGTTTTTGAAACAAATGAAGACAGCAGAAGTCAATAATCAATTTAGCCTGACATGTTTACTGTTCCAAAATATTTTAAATGTTTCTCAAAATAGAATATATTGTGTTCAAAAGGGAAAAAAGGTTTTTGTTTTTTACTCAGACATTAAAAAAATATATATTTTAGAGCAGTAATCACAATACTGTGAAACCGTGATATTTTGGTATTATACCGTCAGAATCTTATACTGGCCCATGCCTAGTTGTCTCATTCAAAATTAGATCTGCACTCTTAAAAATCAAGGTTCTTTAAAGACATTGATTGTTTCTTGAAGAACCCTTAGCATCCTCGAAACCTTATTCCACAAAACACTTGTTTTTTTTAAGCGCTTTTCACTAAAGGTTCTACTGTGGCATCACTGTTAAAACCCATTTTTAGTTTTTCCTGGTATGTTTAGTGTAAGATTGAGTTAGATGAGCTCTCTACATTAGGCAGGACTCCATCGTTGCAGGACAGCAGGCCTCAGCCAGGAGAGGGTCAGGTCATTCAGGTCACTCAGAGTGCAAGGGGATGAAAATGCACTGTCCACACACAAGGCACACAAAGCTAGCTTTTCATCGAGCTTTTCGGCCACCGAGAGGAGCCCGTAATTATCTTTGACAAAACTCATTAGCAGGGACCTTGTAGCAACATCGGCGACCAGGAATTCCATGAGGAGAGACATGCACAGAAACAAAGCCCTGCACACATTTCACTGCGCCCTTTGACAAAATGTAATGAAGTGTGTTCATTGTCCCTCTCATCAACATTTGAACCCTGAGCCATCATTACTGAGATCCTCTCTCATATGCCCTCTGTGGCACTGTGTGGGACACATCAGATGGCACCTACCCTTTACCTCTTTTGTCTGGATTCAAGCAAATTGTTGTAAGAGATGTTGTTTTTGTTGCTGTTGTTGTTATCCTAGGCCTTATTAGTATGAATTGACCATTGCTGTTCTGTCAGAACCAGTTAGCTAGTGTAACATCACAATCATATGCTCTGCGAGCAAACAGTCTGCAGGACGACTGAAAAACCCTTCATAACCTAATTTTCAATGGTTAACCTTCCGCTAACCTTTGACATAAATAATTGTGGCGCTGTCAATTATTTCTCATTGTTCAGAAGAGGATATGATATATCAGTAATTCTTTAAATACTGGGACGAGACAGGCAACAGAATTCTATATATATATAAATTGTATGTGTCGAGGCATTAGTTTGGATGTAGTTGTTCAGCATCTTAATTATCCTGCTTCTTTTATTTTCTCACACACAAGTATTTTACCTACAGTAAACGTGGGTCAATGCTGTAAGACAAGATTAATGTCCCACAAATAATATACATTGCCAGGGAATCAATGACGATGCTGCAAGATTATTTTTTTATGTCACATATCTATTAAATCCTGTAAAAGTTTCATTTTCTGATGTTTCTAAGTTCAGTACTATAGTGATCTACTAAAACAGAGGGAATTATTTTCTTTGTTTGACCTTCAGAACTTGACTTTCATAAGCGCCTTCATAAATATCTGACTGCAGTTGAAACATTGTTTATATTTCTTTTTAATTAACTTCTGTCTGTCATATAATACATGTCTGTTGATGTACACTTAATTATTGTTACACTCTGACAAGGGTTTTATTAATAATGTAGTGTAAGTTTGAGAAGAAAAAGTCAAATGAAATTGGGTGTATGTACTGAGAGTGTTCTACAGATCATGTCAAAGAGAGACAGAAGATTAAAGAGACTCTGCATTTAACCCCAAAGTGAAAAAATCTGTTTATTTACTCACACTCAGGCCACCTCAGATTTGACCTTTCTATTAGAGCAGTAAAGAAGATTTTGAGCTGGAGCTGTAGTTAGTGCTTTTAAATAATGGAAGTTAATGGCTACTGCATGAGAGTCAAAAACCATATACAGGCAAAACAAAACTAATACCCATGCCTAGGACCAGACAGAATCTGTGGACATTGTTTGCTATTTCTGCAGAGCATTTTGTAAAAAAAAAAAAAAAAAGTGGATTTATGCAGAATTATTTTGGGAGTATCATAACTAAAAACTTAATATATGAAATAAAAAATAATAGCTTTTTAACTTTTATTTAATGTTTACAATGCAAATTCATAGATCCACTTATTTGGTAAACAAAACAAGTCTATCATATAATATATCTACTAAAAGACAGAAAATAGTACTTTACAAACTGTATTGTAAATAAATCAAATTAACACTTTCATTTTAGTCAATATTAATACTGAAATGAATTTAAAAACTGAATAAATATAAATGTACACACATTTACACAAGTAAATAAATAGACTCAATAATGGGCTAAAATCTGTGGAAATTGGCAGATTTTGGCACGCACAGACTCCGTGTGGGCCTACCCATGCCTTCTTATGTCTTAGATTGAGGTCTAATGAAGTGAAACAATTGTTCTGTGCTAGAAACTACACAAGTCTTGCTCCTACAGAAAACTAAAAATATTATTTTGTGGTTTAAAAACCATGCCTTTTTTATGCATAACATGTTTGTTCCTACATATCAACATATATTTTCCAGAACTCACCTTTGCTGTGGATATCACCAACTAAAAGCACTTTTAAATCAACTCTGTTCCATGAATTATCATTATAAAGATTAATACCGGCTCATCAGTCCACTTTATCAGAATCCAAACCATTTATGCCACATTTCCATAATCCATAAAACTGATTGCGTCTTATAAGAGTCATCCACGGGTCATGGGATGTACACTGACAACCTTAAACATATGGAAGTGAGAATGAACTGTGCGGCTGAGTAACTGTGTGAAGTGTCAATTATGGTGTTATTTTTGCAAGACTGAAAGTTTGGGGTTATGAACGCTGTCGCAAATGTGTTTACGGAGATGGCCTTGATGGCCATGGAGGCATGTGTTAGAATAATAATACAGATTTGGTCATCTGAAGGTTTCAATAAACCAATCAGAAGCGTACCATGGTGGATTACTAAAGGTTTTATATTTCTTAATCGCAGCTGAGACACATTAAGTTCTCAGCCAATAGCTTGAAAAACTCCAATGCTCAAATGATAATAAACAAAGCTGTCTTTTTGATACAGTTAGCAGTTTCATCGATGTATGTGTTGTAGTTATGTTGTGAACACGACACGAGGGCGACGGGACAGAAAAGAGCTGAAGAGCAGAATAAAGGCTGTCAGCGGGGGGTTTGACTGCACACTTGCGGATGAGAGATGTGTCGGCTCCGGTCATGACAGAGGACGCGCCTCTTCCACAAACACAAGCGCGCGCACTCAATTCGTTGTATCTAGATGGGACATTACATTGATTTATTTATTATCCTATTTATTTATTTATTCTACTGAATACTTTTAGGCCTTATTGTTTGTTCCTTAACTCACATGCTTTCACATTTATCCTAGGCTAATAGGCAATATTTATAGGCAACGCACCTTACCTACCTTACTTTCATCTTCACGGTTCAAGTGACCAGATTTAGTGCCTAGTTAAAAATGACACTTGATGGCTTTAGTCTTCATCTTTTTTGTTTATCCATCATGCGGTGGTGTTTATTTCTTGCGTCTTTATTATTGGAGATTAGCGGAAATCTGTTTTGGATTAGGCCGCTATCGCTACAACAGCCCGTAATTAAACCAGCACACTAGCACTATGTTATGACTATAGTTATGTGACAGACCATATGTCTATTCAAATATTCTGCAGATAGAATTTTAATCATTATAAACAAATATTTTGAGTATTCAGCGATTTCAGTGTGAACCATTATTGTAATGCCATTTACATTCAATGCACTCTGCATAATGCATAGCATGTGTCCCCATGCACCCATCCATTAGACTAATGCACAGTCTGAACAACAGCCATACCCGCAGAATCAGGGGTGCCGTTCTTTGAAGGAAACAGGCTAACACATTGTAGGACATACAGGACAGCCTTCCATAAGTCCTGTTTTAACGCGAAAGCAAATTTTAGGCTTATTCTGCCCTCGTTGGTCTAGATTTAATATGGTGTAAACCTGTTGTAAGACAGGCTCTTAATTGATCTATTAGTTTCAGTATGAGCCTGATGCTTTGTGGCAGGAATCCATGCTATTATTGCCGGCTCCCTCAGGTATAGCGCTACCGCACTAATCCCATTGCACATGCATCATTACCTTCAATAATGTTTGGCAGCTCTTCTTTACAGCTCCCATTTTAATTACATTTGCTTTAAATATTTAACACACGGCAAACGTCTTCATGCGGCCGGAGCACAAGCTGTGTGGCGCTTGACAATTCACAATCAGGTTTATTGCACAGTGTGTGATTGTGTTGGTGATTCATATTTCCCACTGCTATTGTGTTTCCTTGTATTTTACAGTGTCTGTGTGTAATTCATAATATTTTTCCCGCGGTTGTGTTTCCTTGTATATTACAGTTTGAATAGGCCTATGTGTTGCAGGTCAGATGTTTTGCTGTCTTTTGCTATTAAGCGCAACGGTGTTTTGATTCTTCCAAGTTGCTCTGCCTACAGTACATCATGCCAATCCCACTCCTTGTTTTTTTCTTTCTTTTTTAATCAAAACAGTATTCAGAATATGATTTTGAGAGATTATATTAAGGGAGATTTGTAGAAATAGATCTCGCCTGTTGGACAGATTGCTTGGTAGTGGAGATCCTGAGGGATAATCCAAATGATAGTCCGTTGACCTTTAATAAAACAAAAAAATATGCATGGTGTCAGGCCTCTGGCATACATTTTAAAATATTTTTTTCAGCAACAAGTCTAGCTTTCAAAATTAAAAAGGCCATTTTGGCCGTATTGTTGCTAATTTGACGTTATTATTATTATTATTAATAGTATTATTATTATTATTATTATTATATTTCAAAAACGTAAGAACTGTACCGGATTTTAGATGTAAAAAGTGACAGTTTGCGCGACCCCTTTTCCAGTTCACCCGCAAATTGACCACAACGCTTTTGAATAGACCTAATACTGTTATTACATGCCTTAATCTCTCAATCCTTCCTGAAATAATGTCTCTTTGGACGGCTTAATTTACAGGACCCTGACCAATAGGTCATCGCTCCAGTATTTTTTTTTATTTATATTTCTTCGCATTATGTTGTTTTTCTCTTAAAATACAGCTTTATTTTCTCACTAAACGACTTATTTCACGGAAATAATATTGATATAAAAGTCGCGATATTGTACATTTCTTTTTCTTATTTCAATTAAAATCGTCTAAATATATACGGCCACGTATTTGTCTACACTATACCGAAATAGTTTAACCTATAAATAAACGAAAAAAGACTTTTCTCTGTGGCTTTGAAGCAGCCTAGCCATTGCTTTGTAAGTTTAATTGGATGCTTAAAGATCCCCGGGGATGTCAGTTCGAGCAATTGACTGATCAACATCAAAACACTTGATGCGCGTTTCATGGTATGGATGCTCCCGCGTGACCTCGTTGTTAACACAAGAACCGGATGATGATGAACCTGCTCGCGCGCACTGGAGACAAAGCTGCATTCATAACCAATTCCTGCCTCACTCTAAGCCTGAACAGTAACAAAGTGTTTGATGCCAATTCCGATTAAATAATGACAATGAGAAACTGATGTGCCCTTTCTTCACACCCTTGCTGAGTTCATTCACGTCCACGTTTGAATTTATGACCTTCTAACAAAGTCCCGGCTTTACGAATATAAGAGAGTCAAGAGAGGATAAAGGGAACACGACAGAGCTGTCTGATTAATTAATAAGCACAAACAAAAATCAGAAAACGAGTTCTTATAAAATATTTTATAAATAACAACATGACATTTATACACAACTTTTTTTGATATAAACATAGCACACTCCGCAGGAGCACAGTATCGCACCTCATTTATTTTTGAGAAGTAAATAAAAGATAAAAGACTGACTAAATTTTACACCATCTTCCAAAAAAAAAAGCAAATCACATAACATTAAGCACATGACCACAGAAAAATAAATGTAACACACAACAAAATCTTGAGAGGACACATGGTAACAGATAAATAAAGCAGATGGATGATAAAACAATAAATAGATAAATAGAATTACTAAACCTACGATTGCCAATGCAAACTTGAGAATCACAATTTATTCTCATACATACACAAAACATTGCATAAAGTTATTGACACCATTAAATCATATTGTGCAAAATTATGGCTGCCTCCAGTTTTCACAGTTCCAGAAAGGGCACACATAGTCATTGCGCTACTATTTCAAGTGTCTGCTGCCATGGGCTTAAAGTTCCTCATTGACTCCATTCCATAGTGCATAATGTAGATCATAAAAACTTCCCCATGTTTATTGGCATTTCCATAGTCCTGATTCAGAGGGAGAAAGAAAATGTATGAGCTGATGATATGAAAGTTAGACTAGATGAAAATGACAGGAAATATTGGATACATGCATGCATGATGCAATCATTGTGATGCTGATTTACAGAACACAGATTACACGCATTCCTCATAAACTCACATATACAGGTACTAAATGGAATTTTTTTTTTGTGATGCAGTATCTCTGAATTCGCCAAAGCAATCCAATAATATTCATCAGATTAGGCTGCACAGCACAAATGTTTACTGTTACCAGATATACTTTATGTAATGGCATTACTTCAATGCAGGTAGTGAGGTGACAGATATGATGTAATCCTAGATGACTGGATTTCGAAAAAATCACCATACACAGTAGTTTGGAAACATCAAAATGCATGTTCTTTTTTTCTCAGATATAAGCACTTTTAATTAACACATACATGTGACAATTGGTCTGTTAAGATACAATAATTAATTTACATAAAATCATCCCCATAAAAGTACACTTGTTAAAGTAAGTGTGTATTCACTCATGCTCACCTGCCTCACCTCTTCATCACAGGTCTGAATGCAGTGGTCTTAGCATCCTGGATTGTTGGGCATGTGTCACTGAGCTCACTGGATTCTGTCTCTGTCTTTCCTGCACTGGGGAAGCCTGTCATACGCGTAAGATCACAACACAGGTAATGGTCAGTACACTGATTAGCATGTATTGAGATACTTTTTGCTTGTGTTTAATCTAGAATATCTGTATGTATTATTGTGTATAGTTTAAACGTTAACATCAGAATTTAGAATTACTAACGGTTAATATCCTTATAAAAAATTATAAGGCTGTAGCTTAGTCCTTTTCTGGAGCTGTGTAGTGAACTGTAAACACAGAAAGGCTGTACCTTCCATTGAGGAGTACTGGCAGGATTCTGTCAGTCCAGGGTAGGATGAAGAGTGAAGTTGTAGTGTCTTGTAGCTCCCGCTACTGTATGCCTTGTGTATCCCCTGTAGTCCTTCTTGAAAAAGGCTTTCAGTATTGCTGAGGTTTGTAGGGTCCTGAAGGCCCTTCAGCTCCCCACACTGCACTGCTCCAACTGTGGGTAACCGGACTCCCTGCATCTGGCAGTCCACAGGCCCAGTACGTACATCCCCAACATGCTGTGTGCCTAGAACAACCCCTGCTGCGGCCGTACGTGCCAGCGACCAGATCCGGGGCTTCTCCGATGACTCAAAGTGAGAGAGTGCCACAGTGTTTATGGAGGTGGACTGAGGTGAGGGCTGTTGCTGCTGTGGTTTGGAGCCCAGATGATCCAGGTAGTCAGGGTTCAGAGGCCCCAAACTCTTTAGACCACAGGGAAAAGATGGGAAGTTGGAGTGCAGAGGGATGTCAGGGTTACAGTCTCTCTTTGGCGGGGAGGAGATCGGGAGGTCATCCTGACCTGATTTTTCACAGTCACTGTCCAGCTTGTCACAGTCCTCATCCTCCATGTCATCCAGGTCACTGAACTGCAGATCCTGCTCGTCCTTACTGTCTTTGGAGTCTGTGAAAGTGTAATTAGAAGTACTGAGTGAGCGTCCAAATTCATTTATAAAACAAAAACACTGTTTAACTGCAGCGGAGAAAAGTTATGAGGTACCTTTGGTAATGTCTGGGTCACTCTTACCGAGGTCTTCCTTTCTGTCATCGCCTGCTTTGTTTTTGGGGGACCAGGTCATCTTGTTTTCTTTTTTTAGTCTTCTTCTAGCATTGGCAAACCAGGTAGACACTTGCGTGAGGGTCATTTTGGTGATAATGGCCAGCATGATCTTTTCACCCTTTGTAGGATAAGGGTTTTTCCGGTGCTCATAAAGCCATGTTTTAAGCGTACTTGTTGTCTCACGTGTGGCGTTCTTTCTCCGTGTTGATCCATTAAAATCAACTGTCCCATACCTGAAACAAATTAAAAGTGGCATATTTGGATTATTTATCTGCATTTTAAGCATAATAAAATATACCTTTTTAGAGATGGGATGAAAGCAAATCTCACCTGTCATACTGGTACTGTCCGAGTGAGTGGTCATATGGATAGTAAGCGGCCGGTTGTGTTATAGTTCCATGAAGACTGCCTGACCCCTCTTTGATTTCATATTGTGGGTTCTAAAGATAAACAATAAAAATCATACACTTTAGCATCTGATATATCAGTCATATATTACTGAGACAGTGCTTGCTGATAAACATTTATTATTCACAGTGATAACAGTTTTATCTCTTTACTCAATAAACCTATTACTTTCAATATTTTTATGATACATCACACATTTCTGTGTATTTATTGTCAAATTAACCAAGTAGGCCCTGTTTACAGCAAGCAGGCGTCATGCAATGTTGCTTTATTCTGTTCGTTTCTTCTAATTATTCAGTTATTTCACTGAGTGCTAGACAGCTTGATCCTCTTACCAAGCCAAAATAATCAATAACAAGCCGTGACATGAATGAGACAATCGATTGAACGGAGGACCCGCTTTATCTGGTGAAGAGTGCTGCACGTACCAGGCTGGAGTAGATGGCGGAGGGGTCGGCGCTATACGGAAAGTAGTTGGCGTAGTTCTGCCCGGCTGCGGCCGCTGCTGCTGCGTAAGGGGAGCCGTACATCCCGAGCGCGGCGTTGAGCTCCGTCCGTGTGCTCGCCAGTAGCCGGTTCTCATAGGAGGGACAGCAGAAGGAGGCTGCGGTCTGCGATGCGCTCGATCCTTCTGTCACCGACCTGGATATCGAATCGCAGCAAGTCGTACTGGGGGTTGCCGACACGAAAAACTGCATGAAGAAAATTGTGGATAAACATGTCTTTTTTACTTGCGTTTCAAAGCAGGCGTTTCCGTAGTTAAAAAAAGAATTAAGGTAAGATGGAGCTGCTTTGTGATAAAACAGCTCTCTTTCTTTAGAAACCGATTGCAATTATTCTTATTCATTCGTTTTATTCATAAAGATAAGAAGTATTTGCTTTAATTTAACTTAATTGAGACTTTGTGTAAATTACTGAAATAGCCATACGTAAAAATAAAAAGGCGAAGGGTTTGTCTTGTTCAGTTTTTCAAAAAGTGATTTTGTCAAAGCTGAAAGTAAACTTTCTAAGTTTTGCCTCAGGACAGGAAAAGTTAAGCGAGCGCTGATTATTTTGACAATTTAACAATCTGCCGACTTTAAATAAAACTTGAATTTGTCTCAAGTCATGTTGTCGAAATGATCTATCTGTTATCAGTAAATCTATAATTAGTTTATACACATAGAGACGGCAAAGGCTACCGGCAAAGGGAGGAGTCTCGCTCTCACTCTAAACAATTACACCGTAAAGGTAATTTACACGTTTACAACAACACGTGAGGTCATTTATAATTCAAATAACCCATTACTATAAATATTGACAAACCCACGATATCGTCTAACTTTAGTTTAGGACTTACTTAGTGACAGAACAATCTGCTGCTACCTAGTGTTAGTTCCTGAGATCCAGGGAGTATGACAGAATGTGGAAAAAGAAAAGAAAACACACACAACGATATACACGCTTAATAGCCATCTACATGAAAAAAAGATAGAATTTGCATGCTTACCTGAGAAGTTGCATTGTAAGGATATCCAAACTGAGAGAAGGACATAGCTGCTTCTTTAGTTACCATAAGCAATATTCTTCTCCTGCTGATCGATTGAAACCAAATCTACTTCAAATCCACCGTCTTACACACATTTCCACACTCGGCCTTTCGCTCAATAATAGATGACTGCACTTAACTGGGAAGCACTGAGGATGTTTACGCCAGCCCTAGTTTTATATGTATAGATAATCCCCTTAAGGAAATGAGAAATTAGAGTTAAGCTTCATCAAGTACAAAAATATTGTTGTTAAACAGCTGTAGAAAGCTTAAAGGATAACGTAAGACTTGCAAGATATGAACTTGTGGTTGTGCTATTATTTGTGCCTCTATAGTTCTTTAGAATTCATCCATGCACGGGTATCAGTGTGACGTCATTCTAATCCCGGGACGGCGAGGATAGAATGATGTGTTTGCCAATCACGTCATGCTTCGCGCTTTTCTTGAGGTGTGTTTTGCACACCCCTGTCCCCTCTGTTTTTTCCCCTTTCTGTTCTTTTCTAACATTAGTGTATTATTAGACTTAGAGCCCCCCAAAATATTTCAAACAGCCACTGAATGAATATAATTTTTTTTTTTAAATTGATGTAATTCATATATCACTTTAATAATAATTATAAAAAATAATTCAGCTTTTTTTAAAACAATATTTTGCATATTAATATAAGAACAGCATTTTAATGCCAGACATTGTTTTATTATCCGTGACTATATGCCCTGTGTGAATATTTAGGCTTGTCATGTAAATTGTTTTAAAGTTAAGATAATATATTACCGTTCTAGACCGAATTATACATTTTTCATTAAGCTATTTTCTAAATTTATACTATCTAATATATTTATTCGTCTTTTTATTTGTATTAGCCTATATTTAACTGTAGCCTATGTTCCCGATTCTCTTTTATTATACATTTCAGACACTGTCCCGCTGATGAGCAAATGAACTGAAGAGGAATCTACAGGACCCTTGCTCGCATCTGTCTGGCCGATCAGAGGTCCGACCTGATGTTAATTGCTATGATGTTTCCATCTCTCTCTATTAGAGAGAGGGCCAGTCCCGGCAGACGTGAAGAGAACCTCTGGCAGGTCAACAGAAAACTGATTGATGCGTATCTCGGGACCTACGCGACCATTACGAGAAATGCGTAATTGCATCAATTAACAAATGGATATGGCCTTGTTTAACCAGCGAGTTACACCGTGAAAATATGCCTTTGAGGTGAAATTAGACGATCAGGATGGAACTGAGAGGGAGAGAGAGAGAGAGAGAGAAATTAGCTGAATCTCTCAAGTCTAATTATAAGGTAGTGGGAGGCGACGGGAACAGCATTCTAATTGAAGGATGCGTACTTGAAAGGGATGGTAGAAATATCGCTCCCTCACGCGGAATAAGTCTGGATAAAGGGTAACACATGCAGTTTTATTAAATGTTTTAGACAATATAATTAGAAGACTCTCTCTCTCTCTCTCTCTCTCTCTCTCTCTCTCTCTCTCTCTCTCTCTCTCTCTCTCTCTCTCCCCCTTGGTTTCTATTGTTTTTTATTTTATGCTAATGACATTGCATCAATGACACCACACCACCTACCCAACACAAACGTGTTTTAATATTTTAGATTTTGTTTATAACATTATTAGATTGCCATTATAACCTATTGTTGAAGAAAGTTTAGCTTGCATTAATCTGAAATCTCTAGGACACGTGGTCCTACAGTCAAGACAAACTTATCTAAAGTACTTTTCTAAAGGTTTAACTTCATCGTGAAGTATTGTAATATAATTTAGCCTATATGTGAAATAAAAGAGCTGAATGGCTGTCCTCGCGCATCATCATCGTTCACGAGCAGCAGAGCAGCAGTGCTCGCGCGGTCGCTTCCAAACGCGTGGAAATCCGTGACCATTTGATCGTTTTCACTGATAATATTAGAGGCATAGCTCAGTGACCCTGCTTTGAAAGGACGAGAGCCCTGTCCCAGATGATCTCTTTGCTATTACAGGCTCACTCTTCGAGAGGCGCCAGAGAGCTGTGAGTAAGTGAACGGCGCTGATGGAGCAGGTAAAGCGTAATGACGGGTGCGTTCAGGCCCATCAAGAGCCGCGTTCAGTTCAGGTCACCGCCGTCCCTGTATGTTCTGTGGCGAGTGTGTTACAAAGAAAAAAGGGGAAATACAGACGTTTTGCTTATAGGCTGTTTTATTTATCTAAAGGATGTCAATTAAACTGGCTATTCGCCCCAAAATAAAACTTTAGTCATTTACTTATAATCATGTCGTTCCAAACCTTTTGACTGCATTTTTGTATCGAGAACTGCTGAAGACTGTTTTGGTAACCTTTTGTCTAAATATATCTCACAGAAGTTTTGTTTTGAAAATAATAATTTGTGTAAATTTTCTGGTAGTTGCAGCTATCCTATGGCGTGAATTTGCATTTAGGATACTTTTTGTTCCCTGCATATGATATTGTCTGTCTTCATAGAAACTATACAATGAAAAAAAGGACAACACAATGCAATTCTATAGACAATTCTATCTATCTATCTTGTCTATGTATCTATATCTAAAACTCAAACCTAATAAATCTGTTAAATCCATTTAGTTGCTTTTCAAGTAAGCTCTTAATTCTTTTTCCATATTCAAAACCCTAAATATATAAGTTTGAGCCCATGTGTCTATGAAAGTGGAAGATAAGGATGATTGTTAAAAATCCAATAGCCCAAGCTTATTTATATATAGATCTCTTACTATAGTGACTATTCAACAAATCTCTCATGTTACGAGCACAATCAGAGATAGAAGTACCAAAAGGAAGGTCAGACTCTCCTATGTGATAGTTTACTGTAGTTTCTCGAAAGCCTTTTGCAAGGGCACACATGATAGCCCAAGTGCATACGGGCAGCCTCATCCATAATGCATGTGGAGCAGCTCCTGATGATCAGTACTGGGGGTGGAGGGGCTCGTAAGTTAAATCAACCTTATTGAAGAGGTAGAACACATTGACCAATCCTACACGCCTATCACTTTCCATCCTATTTTTGCTCTTAAAAGCTTGTTTCAGTGTGATACTTACACTTATTTGTGTAAAATATGCCCAAATCTAGAGTATGGGTTGCTGTAAATAGAGCTTTTTCATACTTTATTCAAATTTTGTCTTTAAATATTTTATCCAAATCTGGGTTGAAATAACCCAGAAATTTTTACAATGTATTCGTCCTGAAGAATATGTGTTGTCCACAATAGATTTTGTGTTTTCCAAACTTTGAATTATAGCATATTCTGTGACAAGGGAATTTGACTGGTCTCTACGTTTACCGTGTTCGTTAGTGTGTGTGTGTGTGTGTGTGTGTGTGTGTGTGTGTCTGGGCCTCTGTTAGCCTTGCATAGGGATTATGGAGGCTCAAAGCCTCACAGCAGAAAGGTTAAACCAACAGCCAGCTTCACCTTCTCATTTAATACATTTCTCAGGCTGCTTTAATGAATTTCACAAAGCTTTTCTGCTTTTTCATAAGACAGATCAGAGCTTTTTTTATGAAATAATAATAAGGCAGTGCTGCGAGAGGGGCAGAGTGAAGGGGAGGGGACACTCAGGATCGAAGCAGAGTGATATCTCATTAAACAAGTCTGATATTCCTGATATATTCAGATGAATCCCAGACATACGAGATCCTGAATTATTGCTCACTGTCTCTCCTCGCTTCATTCCTGGCCAGGTATTAACACTGCTAAATTATCCAAAAATTGAAAAGAAAGTAATAAATATTCTAATGAGAAGCCCCTCAAATGATAACGGAGGTGGCCATAACAGTGCCCAGCTAAATCCAAAACAAACTTCATCTAAGCAGATGGATAAATTGACCAGAGTGAGGGAGACTTTTCATTCTTCAATTATCTTTGCCTACTAGAAAGATAATAAAGTTATGTTTAAGCTATGTTAATAGAAGCTGTGCATTTCGTGCAATAAAGTAGGAATCTCTCCGTTGTCTGTTCCTTAATGTCAACTTTGAAATCATATAATTGCTTCATTTTCTGTAAATGATTAATTACATAATCTGTTTGCTGATTAGATGCAATGTTTTAATAGAAACAGGCATATTCCCTAACCACCTATTTTCAAAGGTTTATTACACTATTTATTATATATTTTTAATTTTTATCTACAGAATAGAAACACCATCAAAATAATTACTGCATAAAACTTGTCTTTATTATATTTTTCTCAGCTTTTGGCCATGGCAATGTGACATTTATACCCATATATTTCACTATAGCATATATTATTATTTATTATGTGATTGTTATTGTACTAAACTGTTTGATTAAAGAGACAAATTCATACACTCTTTTCTTCAAGTTATTCCTAAAGTGTGTATATGTATCATTTGTTTTTTGTTTTTTTCTGTTGAATATAAAAGAAGTCATTTTAAAGAATTATGGTAACCAGAAATTCATACAAAAATGTATACTACCATAGTATAAAAAATACTATAAGGTCAATATCTGCTAGCACTTATATTGATGCTCTCCAACAGACTAGCATCAACAGACTATAGACAACTGACTATAAATAACTTTGCAAAACTTGTTAATTACTTTGTCAACATTTTGTAGTACCCCTAACATAATAGTCTACTAATACTCCACAAATACTGTTTAGACTGATAGTTGCAACAGTCCACAGAATGTCCAAATGGACACTCAACAATTTACTGTATTGATGCAATAAAGCTTATAATGTACATTTAGGGTTGTTGCTTTCTGTTTTGTTGAGTTTGTGAGAACAGGACAGTTCAGCTGACAGCACCTCCACATACCCCAAAGTAATTTAATCAGTGTTTCTGTGCTGTCAGGGATTTGTAACTTGTTACACTGAGATTTAACTGGCAGCTCTTTGGATGACTCACTCAGTGTCTCTGTGTTTCTCAAAAAGCCCTCTTGTGAATTCCTTCAGTCTGCTGCATATGTATAAGCGTATGCATATGTTGTTTTCATGTACTGTAGATTAAAAATACTATGGAAAATAAGTTCTTAGTTTCTCGCATAGTGTAAAACACACATTTGATGTAATTTGCAAACCGGTGGGTATTTGTCCAAATTTAAAGTTGAATTTTTTAATTTAAAGCATTATTAGCATATATAACAGAAAAGTGCCAAATCTTAGACATGTTGGTATTATTTTTTTAAACCACATAATACCAGTGTTAGTCAGATAAGTTAAGAAATGAATATTAGATTTTCATTTATCCATTCATTCATTTTCTTTTTGGCTTAGTCCCTTTATTAATCTGGGGTCGCCACAGCGGAATGAACCGCGAACTTATCCAGCATATGTTTTACGCAGCGGATGCCCTTCCAGCTGCAACCCATCTCTGGGAAACATCCTTACTCACTCATTCACACTCATACACTACGGACAATTTAGCTTAACCAATTCACCTGTACCACATGTCTTTGGACTGTGGGGGAAACCGGAGCACCCGGAGGAAACCTACGGGAACACAGGGAGAACATGCAAACTCCACACAGAAATGCCAACTGATCCAGCCGAGGCTCGAACCAGCTACCTTCTTGCTGTGAGGTGACAGCACTACCTACTGCGCCACTGCGTCGCCCATTAGATTTTCTATTCCAGCAAATACATTTTTTTTTCTGAGCAGCTGGTAATAATAATACAATAGAAATTGTCTGTAACACTGTGGTTTAATAAGAATATTAGTAATAAAAGTAATTATTTCTTTTTTATATTTACACTGGCCTCAAAAATTTACACTGCATGTTACCATTCAAAACTTCATCAGTTTGAATCCATTCATGAATCCAAGTTATATATATATATAAAGAGCAAAAATGATGACAGATTTTTTTTAATGGTGGATACATGCACATATGTATTGCTCAGAGTATAGCAACTAAAAGATGTTCAGAACACACACATACCAAATCCATTCATCTTGCCAGTAAACTGTGGGGACAAATAAGTCCAGTATTACATTAGTGTCTCAGTAATTATAACCCTTCATCCTGATCTGTGTAGACGACAACATCTGCAACATCTTGTGTGGTTCTGAAACTTCTGCAGCTCTGCAGTCGTCCACTCCTCTGTGACCCCAGCCTCCCCTCTCTTTCCAAAGCTTGTGGCCCCCTGGAAAATGTCCCATCTGCAAATGCTTGTGGGTAGTTAACCAAACCCTGGTGCCAAGTCATACAAATAGCTCTGCTTTTGTTGTTTGTTTGCATAAACACTTCTGAAATGTTTTGTAGTTGTTGTTGATACTCTTTTTACAATTGGTTGGAGGCTGTAGCACAATAAAATGATGCATCACTCTTAGTTTTTTATGGTAGATTTGTAATTTTTATGCCATTTTTTTACAAGCAAATTGGCCAATTCTGATTTCCGATTTAAATATATACAGTTGAAGTCAGAATTATTAGCTCCACTGAATTATTAGCCCCTCTGTTTATTTTTTTTCCCAATTTCTGTTTAACGGAGAGAAGATTTCTCAACACATTTCTAAACATAATAGTTTTAATAACTCATTTCTAATAACTGATTTATTTAATCTTTGTCATGATGACAGTAAATAATATTTTACTAGATATTTTTCAAGACACTTCTATACAGCTTAAAGTGACATTTAAAGGCTTAACTAGGTTAATTAGGTTAACTAGGCAGGTTAGGGTAATTAAGCAAGTTTTTATATAACAATGGTTTGTTCTGTAGACTATTGAAAAAACAATATAGCTTAAAGGGGCTAATAATTTTGACCTTAAAATGGTTTAAAAAATGTTTTTATTCTGCTTTTATTCTAGCTGAAATAAAGCAAATAAGACTTTCTCCAGAAGAAAAAATATCAGACATACTGTGAAAATTTCCTTGCTCTGTTAAACATCATTTAGGAAATATTTAAAAAAGAAAAAAAAAAAATCAAAGGGGCTAATAATTCTGACTTCAACTGTATATACATATCTGAATATATATGGTTTTCATTGATGTATGTTTTGTTTTGAATGAGAACAATATTTGCTTAAGATAAAATGCTGTATTTGAAAATCTGTAATCTGAGAGTTAAAAAAGATGAAATATTAAGAAAATCCCCCTTGAAGATGCCAAATTAAGTTTGTAACAGTAAGAACTTTCATTTAAATTTTTGAAATATTTATGGTAGGAAATTTACCAAATAAGTTTAAAGTTTCCAGTTCCCACAAAAATACCTGTGCTTAATAATAATAATAATAATAATAATAATAACATTAAATAATTTGTGCTCTAGGGTCACATAAAAAAGATAAAAAAAATTAAAATATGAAGTAAAAACATAAAGACTGGACTTTAGCTTTGTGAAATTACATGTACAAAATGAAAACAGTAGATGGGCTGAATAAAAATGAAAATTCATTCTCTTCCTGTAGTTGGCGCTCATAGAACAGTGTTTTCTTAGATGGTGCTGTAAAGCAGCTGTACTGGTATTTTATATGCATTCAACAGAGATAATCTAAAAAATAAGCTCCATCTCAACCAGGGGTGCCCAAAGTTTACTTATAAAGGGCCAATAACCAAACTTATTGGGGGCTGTGTGCCAAATACATACCAAACCATGTTACAATAAATTTGCCAAGAGAAATGTCCTAAAAATGTTGCTTTAAATCATATTAACTAATGCAGTATCATATTTAGCATTTTAGACTTAAAATATTACAAATGTTTTAGACTGAGCTTATTACAGTAAAACATAAACAATTTCATTTATAACACAATGGAGCTTAATACTGAATAAACTAGTCGAGCTGCTCCTGCCTTCATTTTGATTTGCTCGCAGATGACCTCTATCTGTCAAATTACAGTATTTACATTTTAAAAGTCTGATTCATGTACAACATTTAATTGAATCATTTAATTTCAGTTGACTTTTTTTGTAGTTCAGCAATAAAACAAAGAAACAATTTGAAATAATATCTGTCAATATCTTTTCAGATGGGATGGCGGGCCAAATTAAAGGTTTACCATGGGCCAACTTTGAGATGCCTACTTTGGGCATCTCTGATCTAAACTTTCCTGACAACAGTTGGTTTCCCTTATAGATACTTTAATAAAACCTCCCACCATCAATTCAACATTTAGTATTTTCTTACATTATTTTAAGTATAAGGAACTGTGTGTTTTGATATCAGCCGTAATGCATCTCTTAAATTATGGTTCATCTCGAGGTCCCCAATCTCTATTACTTCAGTCTGTGCGATGCTTTCAGAGCAGGATGGTATGTTAAGTCAATTTTTTATTTATTTATTTATTCTTGGCAAACATTAAAGCAGTCCAGTCTGTTGTCACGTCAGATTTACTTTTCCACTTTTTCCAACTTCAAAGCCTCATCTTGGGTACCATGCAGTATTAGGCAGGAGAAGTCCATCTAATTGAGAAGTTTTCTTTCACTTTTGATTTCACTCCTGGATCGAAGGAATGCCAGCGAAGGGAAAATGTTGAATCGTGTAGGGAGGGTGAATTTAAGATTATGTTACATGTACAGGCAGAAAAGAACATTGGTTTATGCCCTATTATATGAACACACATTTTAGTTTCAGGTTCTCATGCCTGGGATTTAGGAGCAACTGAAAGTGACCAATTGGTAGTCATCATCAAGTAACCGTTGTTATTCTGTAGTTTTAGGAAAATTGAGCTGACTGCTTTTATCTTCAGGTGAGAGGAGGTGCTGTAAGTGGGAACAGACAGGGGTTGTTGATGCCCACGAATAAAACGACCTCTCCTGCAATGACAGTTCAATTGCTAAGGCTTCTGGTCCTCATTTGCAAGCCAGGCATTGGAGAGCTTTTTCTTCTCCACGCTCGCTCTGAAAACGCAAGCCAGATGACTCTAAAAATATTTCCTCCACGTTTTATTTTCATCTTTCTTGTCGAGCCTGGTTGTGTCAGTGTTTAATGGTGCATTATTTCTGATGTGAAACCAATGTTCCCAACCAAGAAAAAAAAAAGTCATTTTCCTAAACTAGCATTTATTGATACATCTTTCTTTTTTTACTTTCCTCTTTATTGTTTGTAAAGTCAGGATTTTTCTGTTGTGGATCAAATTTACATTTTTTTTTTTACTTAGTACAGCTTACTTAAAACGTACACACAACCACAACATCTATGCAACACTCAAAACTTGACATGAAGGCTCAGGATGCAAAAATTAGATTTTTTTTTTAACAATCAATACATTTCTTGACAACTCAAACTGTTGCTTATAAAATTGTATGTTATTGTGTGTCAGTTCTTTTAGAATTTCTGTATTTCTAATTCCATATATACATTAGAAACACAAAAAGAACACACACAGCTTAACAGTGTAACCAACAATGCAACAATGCAACTTATCGCCAAAAAGGAAAAAAACCTACATTCTTTAATCCCAGACACAAGCTGGATTCATTTTAGTCTCATGTATCACACCAGGAATGTCACCCTATGCTCGTTTTACACTGTTGTGGATTTTCATTTCCAGGACACAGTCCTGTTACCGTGGAGTGCCATTCAGACATGGCTATTTCATTACATTTTTTTTCTCATTCAAATCACATGCATTATGTACCAACTGAGAATCTGGATTTCACTATAGCTGGCCTATTGGGAAAAAAATTCCCCTTTGCAGAACTTAAAAGCAGATGTTACATAGCTGCCAACATCAAACGCTCTTGTTAACTGTACAGAAAGTGAAATTAAATACCTTTGATTGCTGAAGTAGCTGGTTATTGTAAACTAGTTCTCAACATGGCTCTTGTGTAGCCCTTGACCTCCGCTTGGCCACACTTGCTTCATCAGATTTCAAAACCAACTGCAGCTTCTCGTTGTTACTACTAATTCCTGATTAGCAGATTGTCAAGCTTACTTTGGGGACGGAAAAACTTGGATCAAGCATTATAGGTGTTTCCTTTATTGTTTTAGAGTCAGATTCTCTAAGCAAACATAGATTAAAGCACAGTGTTTTGCGGCTTGAAATGCAATATACTGTAGTGCTTTTAAGAGTTTTGCTTGCCCAGCAGTTTTCTCTGACTTATAGATATCAGGTTCTGTTGTTCTAGTCCTCTATCTTAACTTAAGAAATAAGTTCAGAATTGCTTGTAGTTGCAACATTTCTTTACTTATTATCATTTAAACACAGCAGGATTTAACATTTGAAAATGGGGTTTAAGGTGATTCATGAGTGTGAAGTGAAATTTACTGTATAACAAATTTACTGTGCACTAGCACCATCCTTCTTATTGAACAGCACCTATTTAAGAAGCAGTTAAGCCAAATAAATGAAGATTTTTAAAATTTTATTTCTATTTTGGTTCCTAGTTGCCTCAGTTAAAAGTCATTTGTAATTCAGAAACTGAATTGGGATTTATGGAAGACAATTTGTGGTCAAATATGGATAAACCCAAAGTTTAAAATGATTTAAAATGACAGTTTTTATCCCAATGGCTGGCTTTGTCCATATTTGATGCGTTGAGTTACAGCAACAATAGTTTTGTGTTGTATTATGTTGTGGAATTAATTTCAGGTGTGTTTAGTTGCATATAAAAATATATATTTTCCCATTGTTGATTGTTTTAAAGCCATTTATTTAAGGTATTTCAGTATTTTATGAATCTCACACTATAAAAAAATCTGTTAGTTAACAGTTTTTGTATTGTGTGATTTACAAGTGTTTTCTGTTTATTTACAGTTGTGAATTGCATTATTGGTACTTTGATCTCTGCTCTGTTGACTTCTGATGTTGATAATTCAACTCTACAGTTTAACAAAGTGACATTTTAGTGTTTTAGAGTTTGAAATAATATAATGTATAAGAAATTATATACATTTGAAATATTAGCCCTCCTTTAATTTTTCATTTTGTTTTTTTAAGTATTTCCCAAATGATGTTTAACAGAGCAAGGAAATTTTCACAGTATGTCTGATAATATTCTTTCTTCTGGAGAAAGTCTTATTTGTTTTATTTTGGCTAGAATAAAAGCAGTTTTACATTTAAAAAAAAAAACATTTTAAGGTCAAAATTATTAGCCTCTTTAATTTTTTTTTTTTGATAGTCTACAGAACAAACCATTGTTATACAATGACTTACCTAATTACCCTAACCTGCCTAGTTAAGCTAATTAGTCTGGTTAAGCCTTCAAATGTCACTTTAAGCTGTATAGAAGTGTCTTGAAAAATATCTAGTCAAATATTATTTACTGTCATCATGACAAAGAGAAAATAAATCAGTTATTAGAAATGAGTTGTTAAAACCATTATGTTTAGAAATGTGCTGAAAAAATCTTCACTCCATTAAACAATTGGGGAAAAATATAAACAGACAGGGGCTCTAAAAATTCAGGGGGTTTAATAATTCTGACTTCATTAATTAATTAATAATTAATTAATTAATTCATTCATTCATTCATTTTATTTTCGACTTAGTCCCTTTATTAATCTTTGGTCGCCACAGTGGAATGAGTTGCCAATTCTGACTTCAACTGACTTCAACACACACACACACACACACACACACACACACACACACACACACACACACACACACACACACACACACACACACACACACACACACACACACACACACACACACACACACACACACACACAATTTGTAAAATAACAGAAAATGTATTGCCAGTTTATTACAACGTTTTTGTACTATAATATACAACACCAACCCAGACAATATATCACTTCAAACTATTAAAAAATGTTTATAAAAGTCACATTTCAAACTTTTCAAGGTTAAAAATTGTTGGAAGAAAGATCAAGGTGACACAATGCAATTGTAAAGCAAAAATAAATGGGGAAAAAATAAAAAACAAAAATCACAAATTATTGAAAACTGCAAATTTACAGATTTTTTTCTTTTTTTTTTTTACAGTGTAGTGTCTGATGTTTTAAATATTTATTCCAGTTTTTTTGGCTCTGGAGTCATGCTTAGTTTTAGAATTATTAAATGTTGATCTTAAGGGTAAAGTTGAACCCAAGATTAAATTAAATCTAAAACAATCTGTACAAGCTGTTGTACAAACAGATATGGAAAGTGTGTGAAAAAATAATTTGCACCCCGTCAAAAAGAGGTAACTCACAGGCAACAATGATATAGAACAAATAGAATTTTATTTCTTGCCACAGCTGACCACAGGGTTTCATCTGGTGATTGCAGCGAGGAGAGATTCAATTTGAAATCCAATTATATCTATCTGGTGTGCAGTGTGTATTGTGTGTGGTTTTCTCTCTGGTTGGAGAGTACGATTTTGGGTCCATGGAGGACAGGCAGAGGATGAATAAGTGAACAGTGGTGCTATAGCAGAGATGTAAAGATTTTCTTAGAGGACTGCGTTTCAAATCTCAGATTATTGAGTAGCTCTTTGTTTGACGGGCTGACACCCCAAATGAATGCACTCAGTCCCATACAGTGAATATTTTACGCCTTGGTGAATAGCATAAAACTCATCCAGCCTCAGAAAATGGAGAGAAAAAGAAAGAGCATAAACTCTCAATCCTTTTGAATTCCTCAAAGCACCATCTAAATGAGGGGCTCGGTTAAACTTTCATACCTCACGAACAAGGCAAACAGCAAAGACCAGTTTTGGAGATTTTTTTTTTTTTTTTCAGTCTTTGGTATGCCCCGTCTGAGATTCATTAGATTTTGAAGGCATGGGCTGAGACGGGTGTGGAGGTAAAAAATAAAGAGACTCTTGTTGACTCTTGTGTTTTTTGACAGATGGAAAGGTAACCCCATAATTTGCTAAGGCTTTTGTCATTTACTATTTGATTAGTAGATTTCGAGAGCTCTCACTTTCCCTCCTATACGTGGTTATTTCTTAAATACTTTGCTGACAAACTCTCCTCCAAGGCCTGTCAGATCCACCTCAGGTAGGCAGTCTGTTTATTTCCCAGCTCCAAACATGTTCTTATCCTGATTGTGTAATTACATCAATCCATTTATCAATGTGACATTTATATTGCAGTGTAGTCTCCAGCAGACAATTCAGATGAGTATTTTTGATGAAAGAAATCTAATCTTGACTCATTCTTGTTGGCAGATCTTGCAGAAAAAAAGTAGCAAACAAAAATAAATACAGATACTTTCTATTGAAAATTATATCATAATATCACTTCCGTATTTACACAATAAATAATGACTAAATAAATTAGATCGATTTATGAGCCTTAACAAAAACATGTGCAAGAACCAATAAGGTTTATTCCTGCTTTTCATGAAGAACATTTGAGCTTCTTCATTAAACTGTGCTCAAAAATGCTGGGTTGTTTCAATAGTAAAATATGAACAAACTCTGAACAGTTTGGTTAATCTTAAATCTAAAACATAGAGCGTGGTTTTAATCATATTTTGTTGTAATTTGATTGAGCTTATGTTTTTGGAAGACTTTGGTTTTAGTTGATCAGTTGATATTAATTTATTTTTAATATTTTTACAAACAGTTCTTATTTCTCTTAATTGTATTATAGTTCGTTTATTCGTTAAGATATTTGCAGTCATCTTTTTATAATATATTATTATTATTATTTATCAAACATAAGATGCAAAAACTAATTCCATCCGACATTTTTCTTTATTTTTATCAGGTAATTTAACTTGGCTCAGATGTTTAGTTTTGTTAATTATTTATTTTTAGGTTTAATAATTTCAGAATTACTGAACCTAAACATAGGAAACTGATAAAAGTGCTTATTTAAATGATTAAAACAATGTCAAACAGTCCTTGAAGGCTTTGCATCTGATGTCTTCATGTGCTGTTTGTAGAAAATATACTTGACTTGGCTTCCCATACAGAAGCCAGAAATCTTATGATTATATGCAGAGAATCTTCTCGACACTTAATGTCTCACCATGTCAAACTACATCAAGCTGTACTTGAATAGAGGAACCATTCTAACCCGATTCATGAAGGTTACATATGTCTAGCGATCAACTGAAATTAATCGGATCAAATGTGGTTGTTGCACAAGCACTAGATAGTCCCATCTTCCTTTAGGAAGCCCGCAGTTCTTTTTCCTGGTTTCTTGTTGTCAGATTTCCTGCTGCTGTGAGTGTGAGCGGGGCGAGGGGTCAGGCAGCTCCGCTCCGAGATAACCCCTCATCAGAGCCGCCAGCACTCCTGACACTCTCCATATGGCCCTCTGACCCTGTCTCCTTCAGAACGGGACATGGCAGAGGAAGGACAACACTGCCGGACTGATTCAGACTCAGTGGAAAAGATATGTAGGGATAACTTGGAAAAACTGGGAACATGTCGATAAGTACTTTTGAAAAGCAATGTGTGTTGTGTTAAAGTAGTTCACAGATGAAACGCTTGTTGACTGATGATAAGGCTTACATTCACACTGTCTGTGTTTGACATTGACAGTTGAGTTTTCTTTTGGATGTGATTTTCTAAGTCAGGCTGTTCACACACAGCAGCTAACATTAAAGGCTTTATTGCTGACTATTCTGTTCATTATCTGGAATCGTAGAGACACTGACTAATGTAAATATCAAATATGGCAATCTACAGAGCTGCAAAGTCTTAGCAACAAAACTTCAGTGCATGATTTTATCAGTCAAACCTTCATTAACGTTTATACCTAAAGTCACTCCTAGACCACAAGTCTAACAGGACCAAGACAATAACTGGATCTAAAACCTGCATGGCTTATATAAAAGAAGTGTTTAATAGATGTCTAAACACAGACATATGGGCTAAAACCTAAATCCTAAGAGACGTCTACACTGTAAAACCCAAAAAGTTAAGGTAACTCAAACCATTTGAGGAAACCAATTGCAACAAACCATTTAAGTTCAAAAACTAATTCTAATGAGTACTGTGAACTTAATTCATTGGAGTAAACGAAGCAATTTCAGCACTGTAAAACCCAATAATAGAAGAGAACTCAAACCAACTGAGTACTTTAAAACCCAATAAGTTAAAGCAACTCAAATCGTTTGAGGAAACCGATTGCTACAAACCATTTGAGTAAAAAAAATGAATCTATATGAGTACTGTGAACTTACTCCATTTAAGTTGAAGTAATGAGGTATTTAATGAACGCATTACCTTCAACACCGAGTTCAAAACTCTTTTTAAATGAGTAGAATTAACTTCCAGTAAATTGAGTTAACTACACGGGTTTTACAGTGTAACAGTAGTACAACAATAGCCTAGTCATCATCAAATGGACAGGAATGCATGACAAATGTGAAGTCTGTCTAATCCAACTTATTTGATGACTAGTTTATTTTTGGACTACTGTCTATTAAACACAAAAAATGCTGGGTGAGTATCCATTCACATTTGCATCCAACTGAAACTACAACTGTGTAACTGAAACCATCCATGATAAGCTAAATCTATGTACACTGTTACATTTCAATCAACTAGTTGTCCATTTTATTTTTCCAATCACGCGGCAGGGCTTCACTGAAAATGTGAATGTGAATACTGAAAATTCATTATACAATGTCATTATGCAATGCCACATCTCTAATTAAATCACCTGTGCATAAACTCCACTGTATTGGGCATGTACAGTTGAAGTCAGAATTATTAGCCCCCCTTTGAATTTTTTTCTCTTTTTTTAAATATTCCCCAAATGATGTTTAACACGGCAAGGACATTTTCACAGTATGTCTGATAATATTTTATCTTCTGGAAAAAGTCTTGTTTGTTTATTACGGCTAGAATAAAAGCAGTTTTAAATTTTTAAAAAGCCATTTTAAGGACAAAATTATTTGCCCCTTTAGGCTAATTTTTTTTTCTTCTCGATAGTCTACAGAACAAACCATCATTATACAATAACTTGCCTAATTACCCTAACCTGCCTAGTTAACCTAATTACCCTAGTTAAGCCTTTAAATGTCACTTTAAGCTGTATAGAAGTGTCTTGAAAAATATCTAGTAAAATATTATTTACTGTCATCATGGCAAAGATTAAATAAATTAGTTATTAGAGATGAGTTATCAAAACTATTATGTTTAGAAATGTGTTGAAAAAATCTTCTCTCTGTTAAACAGAAATCAGGGAAAAAAATAAACAAGGGGGCTAATAAATCAGGGGGGCTATTAATTCTGACTTCAACTGTGTACACTGTAATGTTTCAGGAGTGTTAACCACTCTATATATGGGAGTGAATACCTTATTTTGTTACTTTGTTTGGGTAAAAGATATTTTGAAGAATGTTAAGTCAACTTAAGTCAACACTGACTTTAATAGTATTTGTTTTTAATACTCTGTTTGAAACAAGTTAACAATAAGGTTTTTTCACCTATTTTTGGGTGAACTATCCTGTTACAGTTGTATTTCTATAACATCTTATTCTTATTTTTTGTAACTATAATCTGTAAACCACAATGTAAAAAAAATAAAGTAAATAATATTGCAACATCCTGCAAAGTCTAATCACAATCAAAACTTAAATTAAAACATAATTTCAACTGTCAGATCTTAAGCTTTTATAGCTTAGTATAGGAGCAAAGTAAGCCATGCACAAACCACTGCACTGGCAGAAGCAGCTCCAGTTTAGGACAGTGACTGGATTGAAAACTTCAGATGTCACACGGCTCATATACTGTAAGTGTCACTGTAAGTTACTGAAACCACAGAAACATCCCGAGCAAAGATCAAGATCACTAGTTGTCTAGTACGTTTCTGTTCACACAGCAGGAGGTGCTGAAAATGTTTTGGTGTGATTTCAGTCATGTCATTTTCACTCTATAACCAAACTGTGTGAACACAACTGGTACCAGGTACAAGACTACTATATTCTGCTGCAATGTGAACACAGTTCTTTTAAAATGGCTACTTAAGTCTACTGCTTGCAAATGCACAGAACTAATGATGTTCATTGTGGGAATTAGTCTTTTATCTTTGAAATTGCAATCAATAGTCACACACGTGCACAAATGCGTGCACACACACACACCCACGAACTATCCGGACGGTTCCCTGGGGTTGAGGGCGTGAGGAGGGGAATGTGCAGCCTGGCCTTATTAGAATGCTCCAAGTGTGATGAGAAGAGAGGAGCAGCAGCTTTCCCAATGCAGACCCCGCGTCACATGCAGTCAGCGCCACTCGACAGAGGCCATGGCCCCGTAACCCCCTCTTCCTCCTGGGAGATAGTCCAGGTCTGCGTTCTGTCACGGTGTCTTCCACACCACACCCCAGGGGCCCGCACCGTGTGGGAACCCGGTGTCTGAAAGCGGAAATGGTCAGAGGAGAGCGATATATCCCCTGAATCAGAGACTCTTTCCTTTTTGTCAGCGTGCCATTGTCTGTCTCAGCCTTCTTCGGGATGCGCCTCCTCTCGCTCTTTCCTTTGGATCAATAGTGTTAATTGGTCTGCTCTGTCAGTCCTGCATTGATTGTGACCACTAATAAAAGAGATATTGATTGGCAGTTTGTTTAACATTGGCCTGCGCACTGCACACTGCCCTTTAATGCTATTCTTACAGCAACCTTTTCCTGTTTCCAGCACTTCTTAATGTCATAAATTATGCTGGCGATTAGGGGGATTTTTTTTGTGTGCCTTTTTTTTAAAGTTGTAACTTTGACTGAGTGTGTCATTTAACCAGGGTACATAAAAAATTCTAATTTGACTATCAAAAAATATTCAAAGATGATTCTTTGGATTTACTAAATTTCTTTACAATCAGTAATTTATTTTTGCTGAATTTAAACAAACTAATTAAGTTGAACATTGCTAAATTTAATTTATTTAAATTCGACACGTACAAATTTGCAGCAATTTTGCAGACATCATTTTTTTTCAGTGCAGTAAAAAAATTAATACATCTGCATCGTTTTTGTTATATTTTATGTTTTTTTTAGGGACCTACGTAACATGCAAAATTCTAGATACAATTGCTCATAAATATGTACACAGAAAATATATAACAAGATTTATAGCTTTCCAAGCTGTTTAACTTAATAGATAATTTAAGTACTTGCATCTTGAATATTTTAGATGTAGATGATTTAGATGTGTTTGCTTATTAATTATTATTATTAGGAGTTTAAACTGACAAACTTTTAAAACACATGCAAATAATTCATTTTGGTGACGATAAAGAATTGCCATGCTATATGAGTGCAAAAAACATAGGTGTTTAAAAAACAAGTGTTTTTATTTATTTATTTATTTCCTCACTAATTCCGCAGCCATTAGCATTTAAAGACACACAAACAGCTTATTTTTGCTTGCTCTGAAACATTGATATTTCTATAATTGGTATAATATTTATATAATATTTTATTTGTGAGATTAAATTTCATAGTTATTTTTTTGGAAGCCCCTGCTCTCTTTCAATGACTTGAAGACAATCATGCTTTTGTTTTTTGTTTTTTACACCTAGAGCGCTGTAATTCTCTTTAAGTGGGACTGTGGGAGTTAACCTCTAGCTCGGCTACAGTCAGTCCAATATGCAACAGAAACATTCTGACCGGTACTCGAAAACATGGCCAAATTTCCCTGTTTTTGTTGTGTCTTAAATGACTGTCAGTTCAATTTAAATTAGGTATAAATTAATATTGTTTGTTTTTAGATCTTTTTAAATGGACTGGCATCAAAAAATTTGTTAACATTGGGAGCAGATCCTTTGATGGTTCCCAGAACCAGATTTAAACTTGAAGAAGAACTTGTGCGTTCTTTTTGTTGCCGCCACTAAACGCTTTAATGCCCTTTTTGTACATGTAAAATCTGCTTGTGGTGTTTAAATTTTGTGTTTGTGTTGTTTAAATTGTGATTGTACTGAGTGTATCCTTTGTACAGCACTTTGGAAAATCGTGGTTATATAAAAGCATATTTAAAGTCCCATGTAGTGCTTTGAAATGTGCATCATTTATTAGATGTTTGACGCAATCTCAACTGAAAAACGAAGAGAGGGTGGAACATAGAGTAGCTCCTCCCCTTTAAAAAAGCCAGTAGCATTTGGTGTTCATCACACCTCTACCGGCGAGAGTGGTTGAGATCAAACGCAACAATGAAAAGCAAATGAGAAGTATCTTAAAGGGGGTGGGGCTTGTCAGGTAGTAGAGAGCAGTTGATTGGTCAACATTTGATGAGAACCTGAAGTATGAGGTGATATAAAAAAAAATATTGGTCCATTTAGTAACAAACTGCAAGCTTTGGATGTTTATATCAGTTTTATATTTTCTAAACACAAATGTTGTCACTGTTTTGGAGCACATTAACTAATATATACCCTTAAACTTTAAAAACCTTAAAAAAAAACTCAAACTCAAACATATATTCAGTAGAGGTGTAAACCTACACTGGTCTCACGGTTCGGTTCGGTTACGATTATCATGCCATCGATTCGGTTCAATTCGATATCTCGGTGCATTGACGATTCTTTCCATACACAGTTTTATATTTTCTTCACAGCACAGCAATTCTTGTATTAAAATGCATAAATATATTTATATACTATTTGTAAAACAATTTTGTCCTTTAATACAAACAGTCAGATATATAAACTGTACCTTTAAACAATACAAGCATTTATAGCAAATAAACAAATATAAATATCCCGCTCGCTTTCTGATCCTTGTCTACCAAGTTCTTCCTTACACCCCTTTGATTGGTCACGCTCTCAACAGAAAGGGCTGCGATTGGCTCTTACATGCTGGCTCTCTTCACAGATGAGTGACACTGATAAACGGCAGCGTCGATCACAGCTGATCCATGATAGACACGGTAGAGAAAACTCTGCAGACAAGCTTGTGTCTGTATCCAGAAGTATCGCTGTAACAGCCGAGAGGAGAGGAAAAGTCGGGCCAGCAGGTCAAATGGGCCACAGTGAGAGAGAGAGAAATGGAGTTTACTTTCATTCTCTTAATCGCTGTGAAATAGGGGCTTTTGGTGTAAGTGTCAGTGAAACACTGTCCAGCAAACACACACGCAGTGAAACTGTGCACATTTTCTGAGTTTTTAAGTAGTTGGAGCGTTGTAAATACTCGCCTCCCTCGTCATAGTAAGCTACGGCGACATAGCGCATATGAGATAAATGACGTCAGTACATAATAACCGGTTATGATTATTACTGAACCGATACCGAATTGTCTGCATCGCGGTGCACCGAAGAAACAATTTTGACACCCCTAATATTCAGCGTTGATGCTTTTTTTTTGACGCAATAAACAAATGATGCAAACTTGATGTTTTCTGTTGTTCAGGTATTTTTAAATTCAAAATGTAGATTGGGAAATTATTATTGTATTAACATTACAGTAAATATGGGCATTAAAAAATATACCACACAACAATATGCCATCCATGCCTGAAAATTTGATCCCCCAAAAATAATTTTTCAATATCTGGCAACCACAGCTGCCATTTTTTTAAATTGCAGATTTACCATGATATTTTGTTACAGAACAGGTATTTGTTCTGCATATTATCCTGCTCCTCAATTTATTATTTCATATCATACAAATGCTAATTGATAGCATATGAGGGCATGGGGAAAGTGAAAGTCCTCTACATGTCCCCTGAGTCTGTATGAGGACTTCAGAAACAGTCTTAAGTACTGTACTTCATGGATTTAATTATCTCCATTAACTATTCAGTGATCAATAGAGTTAGTTTTATCCAATCGATAGGTGCCCAACCACCAGAAGGACAATGTGCATAAGTTAATATTTGCATTTGAAAGTGGCTGATGTCACATGGCCCATTGGAAATCCATAGCGTTTTGTGCAGCTGTATCTTATGTGTCTGTGTTTATGGCTGGCCGCTATTGATTCAGACCACTGTATTTACTGCCGGGACGCTGCTGGAGGTTTTAATTGTCAGAATGTTTTAGACCCATCGCACATGCTCTGTTGTTCCTCTTACCTCACTCCTCACACTTCTTTCATCTGTGTCCTCTGGATTACATGTACATATTATTTCTTTTGGAAGGACATTATATATTGTATAACTGCAGTTTAAGTATGTTTTTATACCGGCCGCACTATACACAACACTTTAACTTTTCTGATTTTGACTGTAATGTAGTAATGTTAATTGAACTGAATTGAATCACTTCTTCATTCATTCATCTGCTTTTGTGCCTTCTCTTTATTTTATTTTATTTTATTTTATTCTTTCCCTTTTTCTTTTTTAAATAAAAATTTATTTAATTTTACTTTTTATTTTATCTTAACTTATTTTATTTTATGACACTTTTTATTTTATTTTTATTGTATTATATTTAATTTTTTCCTTTACTTTCCTTTACTTTTTTTAAATATTATTTTATTTTATTTTATTGCTATGAGGCAAAATGTATTTTGAAATCATATTATATCATTAAATGAAATGTACTGTTATAAATTATAGGTAAAATATACAGGCACCAATGTAGCATAATATAGTTTTTTATAATTTTTTTTGCCATATGTTTTTTTTACGGAAAATATCTGGCAACAACAGCAGCCATTTATATATTTTTTCAATTGTAGATTCACTAGAATTATATTTGTTACAGTATATTACTGTAGTTGTAAACCTGCTTCCCAATTTATAATTTCCTGTTGTATTTATTATTTCATATCACATCTATTATTTCATTTCATATTTTTTTAAACTCAGTTTTAGTTTAGTTGTAGTAACTTTTAGCAACTTTTTTTCACTCAATCTTCATTTGCTCACCGTGTGTGTGTGTTTGTGTGCATGTGTGTGTATGTGCGTGTTTGTGTATAGGAAAATCTGAGTATAATTTAAATGGATACCTCTATGAACCCCAGGGAACCGCTCCAGTCTCTTCGAAGTGTGTGTCGCTGCTTATTGAGGCATGTTCCCAATGGATTTCTGTTTGTTTACTAACTCATTTTCTGATGTAATGTGTTTTCACCTGATCTCTCAGACCGGCAGCTTTTCACATGTGAGATTTCAACATGCTGTATGTTCAGGCAGAGCTACTGCTTTGATTTTGTAGCATCATTTTTCTTAAGTTATTTTATTTATGATATTTGGAGTCATTGGACTCATCTTTTTCATA
The DNA here is from genome assembly GCA_903798195.1 of Danio kyathit. Taxonomy (NCBI): domain Eukaryota; kingdom Metazoa; phylum Chordata; class Actinopteri; order Cypriniformes; family Danionidae; genus Danio; species Danio kyathit. The sequence goes on from LR812525.1 coordinate 42,657,909, forward strand.
AGATAATAATAATAATAATATTATTATTATTATTATTATTATATGCTTGATGATTAACTAGACTCTATTTAAAGATCACAGTGCAGCCCCAAAATGCTAATTAATAGTAATTTTGTATCTTTGTACTTTTGAATGGTATTTTGACACTTTGATTTTAAATGCTTTCTAATTTTCTTGTTAAGTCGTGACGTATGGAATACTGTTTCCGGGTCCAAGCTGCTACTCATTTGGATTGAGAAAATATTCATTTATGACCATTTTTTAGTCATATCACGCATTAAAGTGAATTTTTTAAAATAAAACTATGGTGTACACACCAGTCACTGGGCTTGCTGCATCCCAAATACCAAAATTGTAACAATTAAAAAAAACAACTTTCTGGCCATCTGATATTAGACTTGGATATATACATATTGCGATTGTGATTTTTGAAAATATTACATCGCTTAGTAAACGTTTATTATTACCATTTGTCAAGTCTCCTCATACAGTTTGATAAAGCGATTGGACCCGGAAGCTGCTTCATGTGGCGTCACACTTAACAAGGGGATAGTGAAATATCACTTTTGTAAATGTGGTAATGCACCAAAATTGAACTTTGTCCTATTTGTATTAATTTAAAATACATTTTTATTACATTTTAAATATAAAATTATAAAAAAGTATTTAATATGTATTATAACAAGTTGCATATACAGTTGAAGTCAGAATTATTAGCCCCCTTTGAATTTTTTTTCTTTTTTAAAAATTTCCCAAATTATGTTTAACAGAGCAAGGAAATTTTCACAGTATGTCTGATATATACTTTTTTCTTCTGGAGAAAGTCTTATTTGTTTTATTTTGGCTAGAATAAAAGCCGTTTTTATTAACCATTTTAAGGTCAAAATTATTAGCCCCTTTGAGCTATATTTTTTTTCCGATAGTCTACAGAACAAACCATTGTTATACAATTACTTGCCTAATTACCCTAACCTGCCTAGTTAACCTAATTAACCTAGTTAAGCCTTTAAATGTCACTTTAAGCTGTATAGAAGTGTCTTGAAAAATATCTAGTAAAATATTATTTACTGTCATCATGGCAAAGATAAAATAAATCAGTTATTAGAAATGAGTTATTAAAACTATGTTTAGAAATGTGTTAAAGAAATCTTGTCCATTAACAGAAATTGGGGAAAAAAATAAACAGGGGTCTAATAATTCAGGGGGGCTAATAATTCTGACTTCAACTGTATATCTCAAAATACTTGAATAACAAAAGTAATTTTAAGGGTCTGATCAGATAAATATAGATGATCTAAAAATAGATCTTGGCCTTTATAGCACTATTTTTGGGGCAATGTACTGCTTAAAAAATATAACGAAAAAAAAATCCATTCTTGTGGATGAAGTCATGTTGAAAGTATTGATGTGCAGGTAATAGATTATACAAGATGAAGTCATATATTCAAATGCCTTATTGACTAATTACAGTTTATGATGATGGCATCGAAATGTATTGATTTGAAATGAAGTTAAATGGTCCTCAACTATAATTTCCCTAAACGTGTGTAATGATATTAAAGACAGACATTGTGTTTGACTATTGATTGTAAAATTGGTATTGACTTTTTTTCTGTTTGTGGAAATGCTATAGTTTCTTACAACCTCTTCAACTGTATTAAAACAAATGATGCTGGACAATCCCTCCCCACAAAGTATACTTCTAAAATGACATATTAATACTTGTGCCGCTCAGACTGATTCTCAGATATGATTATGTTGCTGGAATAACATTATAGTTGGGGTGACTGAAGACACTTTGAAAAGTGAGTCCAGTTTAAATTGCTCCCTGCTGTGTTTTTAATCTGCTAAAAATCAATAGAGCTTTTACTGTCACTCTGAATGGGAGGCAACGTGTATTGATGTCCAGATGTCATTCGGAAAGGATTTGAAGCCTCTATTCCTCCTGGATGGTGTGATATATCAGTTCATCCTGTCGTTTGTTTTTAAGAGAGTTAGTAAAGCTTTCTGCTGTGCAGGATGTCAGGCCTCGCTTGCATCTCTTTAACGTGCTTGGTTTACACAACAGGGCTTATTTTAAAGCCTTTTATTGATGTCCGTCTCAAAGAAAGCTCTTTAAATGAATACAGTCTTAATGGGTTATCACTGTAAGCTCTTACACGTAGCTTGGCTCGCACAGGGCGAAGGCAATTTATCTGGCAATTCAATCAGAGGGGAGAAAGTTTTACATGATTCAATAAGGCTTTCCTGCTGGCAAGACTTTCAGAAGAAACGGGAAGAGAGAAAGGCACGGGAAGGAGATAAAGGAGAGGGAAGTAGGAAAGAGAGATTAATTGATGGGGTGAGGGCAGACGGACATTCAGAAAAAACTACAAATAGACAAGAATTAGTAGTCAATTTTACAAATATTTATAAAGAAATAGCAGGTAACATATTACAATAAATACTTTATGAATTTATTTCTTTTCTTCTTTTGAACACAATATACAATATTTTGAATAATATTGGAGACCTGTTATATAATATATAAATAAACAAAACCTGTAATTGCTGATGGCCATAAAGGAAAGAAGTAATACCATGGAGGTCAGTGGTTACCTGTTTTTAGCTTTCTTCAAAATATCTAGGAATAAAGTCAAACAGGTTTGAAACAAGCGGGGGGCAAGTAAATAATACAGAATGTTTTTTTTTTTTGTTTTTTTCCACTCATTTTCCTATAATCCCAAGTAATAAGTTGCAAACACAGCACTTATTTATAAAACCCCCAAATATCTTTGGTAAATAATAATTATTGGCACGCCTATCAATTAATGTGAGCCAAATATTATTGAAGTATAATCATTAATATTTGACATGTTTTTAGTACAACTGGGTGATAAGGAACAGGAAATTGTTCAGCTCTGACCTCCTGTTTCAGAGGTGTATAAATGAGAAAACACAAAAGAAAAACTCACTCAAAAATCACCCCTCATTCACCAATTCCTATATTAGACCACTAATATACAGTAGACCACTTAAAGAAGTGAATGAAAAGCAAATTCGAGCACTGAGTGCACAAACATTCTTGGTCAGACACTGTTATAGGTTATTAACACTTAGCGAGCTCTCAACTAATAATGAAATAAATTATTTTGATTTCTGTCATGTATAAAACATTAAAGGGCCACGAAACCCGCCTGTCTCAGCAGGGTGTTTTCACACCTCTAGTTTGGAAAAAGTCAGGAAAGTGGGCGTGTCCAGCTCTGGGAGTGTGGGAGTGTTGGGGTAGGGAAAGAGGGAAGGATTTGCAAAGAAGGGAGTTTCCATTTGGGCACGCGCTGAGTTTTACAGGCAAAACAAACACACAGATGCAGGGTAGAAAGACGCTGACTGTGTTTACATGGACATCAGTAATCAAATTATTTGCCAAATTATTAATTTGGTGATTTTAACTGCAGTTTGGCACTTTCACTTTCATTAAGGAACATTTCCTGCATGTCCAACCGTGACAAACGAGAGGAACTGCTCGAGAGTGGAGTTTTAATGTAATGTTTGATACCGCACGGCGAATGGGAGAAAAAAATCCTCTGCATTTCTCGGTAACTTAGATGCACTCGGTAGGTAGCGTCAGAAAGCCGTGTGTGTATAGACTATCCTGTCACAAAATGCGGCGAAAATCCTACACGACAGTAAAAGTTTGATTGTAGTGTTTACATGTTTACACTCGGAGAGCAGCATTTACAGCGGATCTTTCAGTCTATAATATTGTACTAGAATATTGCAGTGATATTAACATACTGTAAACTTAGTAACTAAATCATTTTGGCTATGGTATGTCTTTAAAAACTGAAAGAGCACTGCTGACGATACAAACTAACTTTGCATCTGAATAAACAAACAAAGGGCACTGCTCTCACACACACTTACCAAATCTGTAGACACAGGACAATCTATACAAACTGGAGCCACGTCTTTTTTAAAAGGAGACGAGCGGCAAATCCGGATTTCATCATTTCCATGCGATGCGAAAAGCTCTCGGGTAAAAATGTTCCTTACAAACGCATTTCTGTCGTGTGCACTGTAATCCACACGTGAGTCCAGCTGCTCATAGCGGAGAAAATGCAAACAAAACCTTTGTTGCAGCACATTAATAAATGCAACACTGACGATCCATGTCTCCAAATTCTCGTTCTTTCACTTGTTTTGGCAACACAACGTGGCGTCTCTCTGTCGTCTGAACACTGGTAAAACAGTCTTCGATGCTATCATGCATATTAATGAAGTTGCACCGCATACACAATAGAACGCGCTGATTGGTTTTAACCAAGCCTTTCTCATGAATTAATGTCGCACTCTCAAAGACGTCACGATGTACTCGCAGGTACAGACATCTACTCTCCACGCTGGACTACACGCAAGAATCTAATGACCGTGATGCAGCTTCAAAAATTTGTTTCAAACCGGTAGAACGAATTTGCTTAAAATAGCGCAAAAACAACCAATTTTCACTTTTTAGTGTCCTAATAGTGTTTATAGCAGCGTGGGACACATAAATGATTGTCAACAGCTCAAAAAATGTGTTTTGGTGTTTCGTGACCCTTTAATTGAACAATAAAATGATAATTTGCATAGAAATGTATCCACTGGTAGGATTCTGCTGTGAATGTCATCTTGTGGTCAGACTTGGAAATTTATTTGGCGCGCAAATGTTGGTATTCTCTAGCCGTTAAGTGTGAATCGGTAGTACACTCATTATTGCAGTGCATTTTGGTACTGATTGAGTGCACTTCAGAACATCCACTATGGTTTCAGTGATGCTATGAATGACTGCTCCCTCAAATGATCAACTATTTGAAAACTATTGTAACTATTATAGCGATTATAATAAAACAGTCAATTAGTCAATAAATTCATTAACCACAATGGGTAAAACCAAAAAACAGAAAGTGGCTTTCCAACCATTAGTGTAAAGGAATAGTGAAGAACATTCAGCCTGTAGGAGGACATCTTTTTTGTCTTTTTTCTCAATGCACTTTTAGGTGGAAGATTAAACAGCTTGAGAATTGCAGAAATTAGCTGGGTCTTGATATCAAAAATGTAATGACAAAAAGTCAAGACAACAAATATTTTTGTTTTGCTTTAACTTGATTTAATAAGTTAATCAGGTTTTAACTACAGGGAGTGCAGAATTATTAGGCAAGTTGTATTTTTGAGGATTAATTTTGTTATTGAACAACAACCATGTTCTCAATGAACCCAAAAAACTCATTAATATCAAAGCTGAATATTTTTGGAAGTAGTTTTTAGTTTGTTTTTAGTTTTAGCTATTTTAGGAGGATATCTGTGTGTGCAGGTGACTATTACTGTGCATAATTATTAGGCAACTTAACAAAAAACAAATATATACCCATTTCAATTATTTATTTTCACCAGTGAAACCAATATAACATCTCAACATTCACAAATATACATTTTTGACATTCAAAAACAAAACAAAAACAAATCAGTGACCAATATAGCCACCTTTCTTTGCAAGGACACTCAAAAGCCTGCCATCCATGGATTCTGTCAGTTTTGATCTGTTCACTATCAACATTGCGTGTAGCAGCAACCACAGCCTCCCAGACACTGTTCAGAGAGGTGTACTGTTTTCCCTCCTTGTAAATCTTACATTTGATGATGGAGCACAGGTTCTCTATGGGGTTCACATCAGGTGAACAAGGAGGCCATGTCATTAGTTTTTCTTCTTTTAGACTCTTTCTTGCCAGCCACGCTGTGGAGTACTTGGACCCGTGTGATGGAGCATTGTCCTGCATGAAAATCATGTTTTTCTTGAAGGATGCAGACTTCTTCCTGTACCACTGCTTGATGAAGGTGTCTTCCAGAAACTGGCAGTAGGACTGAGAGTTGAGCTTGACTCCATCCTCAACCCAAAAAAAGGCCCCACAAGCTCATCTTTGATGATACCAGCCCAAACCAGTACTCCACCTCCACCTTGCTGGCGTCTGAGTCGGACTGGAGCTCTCTGCCCTTTACCGATCCAGCCACGGGCCCATCCATCTGGCCCATCAAGACTCACTCTCATTTCATCATTTCATAAAATGTCTGGGTAAAAAACTAAACATTTTCTCCTCTTTGAACGCAATATATTTTATTTTGAGAAACATTTAAAGTATTTTGGCACAGAAAACATGTCAGGCTAAATAATTCAAAAAATTTAAAAGAAAACAAATTTATGTTTTTGTTGGAAATACTATTGCCCTAAAAAAAAAAAAAAAAAACTTGCATAAAACTCATGTAGCAGAGTTTTAAAACCTTGACTTTTCCAAACCACGGTATGACTTGAAAACAATTATCGTCCCATGCCTAGTAAAGAGTTCCACACTTTAGGTGCCACTGAAGAGAATGCCCGGCCTCTCGTAGATTTTAACCGCATTGAATGAGCAGTTAAATGACCAGCATTAGACGATTGTAAAGCACGTCTTGGAGTTGTATGGGATTAAAAGCTGAGATAAATATTGTGGTACTAGACCATTCAAGACCTTGTACGCAAGCATGAGGTTTTTAAAATCAATTTGAAAACTGACAGGAAGCCAGTACAGACTTAATATTTTAATATTTAAGGACACTGAACATAAGCTGAACCAGGGTAGTGAATTTAATTCGAACAGTCCCTTTCATCAGTCCCTTGGTGTGAGTCTTTCATTACAAAACTCTCGCATATTCCTCCTTCTTTGATTTCGGACTCTTCCCGATCTTAGAGTGCCTGATGCGCACACAGAGACCCATAAACCAGTGCGTGTTCCAGGCTGGCTTTGACCTGTGGGACTCCACCGGTGGCCCTCGCTCTCTGCTCCACTGAACCTGATGCCTTTGCCATTATTTATTTAGCCCTTAAGTGTTTAAAACGGAGAGGTCTTGAGGGACCAGGAATAGCTGATGAAAATATTCCCAGATACACTTGCGGGGCAAGAGGGAATCATTTATTTTCTTTTCAGACTTGTGTCTCAGCAAAATAACCAATGCGGATGACACATGGCCATCGATATAATAACGGCGCATATAAATTTAGCGACGTGTCATAAAGAAGTCAGTGTGACAGGAGAGCGAGATGAGGGGTCGAGAGAGTATCATATTGTCCGAGTGTCTGTGTAATGGGAGATTCGCATGAAGAACTGATCTTTGACTAGAGGGTCCCTAAAGGGGCATCGCTGGCCTGAAGCGATTGGCCTTTGAGATAACATCGTCATCAGACACCCGCGGGTCAGAGGTCGCCCCAGGGACGACGGAGTATGGGTTGCTGCTTTTGTTAACCAGCTGGAGTTTGGACGTCTTAGAAAGGTCTTATCAATCTTGTCAGAGCTGCGCAATGATTTATTGTCTGTTTATGTCGGAACATCTAAGATCATTACTCTGTTACCAGTGCCGTGTTGTCAGTTATTGAATTCTGCATTCAAAGGTGTCAGGCCTTTAATGCTCTACAATAAGGTTCAACTGGTTACAGTTAGTTTTAGCGTTAGATGTCACATCTAACAAACCATTTTTCTTGTTATTTTTGTGTTTTGTTTGTCAGGGTGCAATGCAGGCAGATAAATCGATGGATGTAAAATACTAGCATCTGATATAAATATATTTTAAATTTGTACATAGATGTCAGACGAAATGGAATGAATGTATGTTTAACATTCATTCGTTCATTTTCTATTCCACTTAGTACCTTTATTAATCTGGGGTCGCCACAGCGGAATGAACCCCCAATTTATCTAGCATATGTTTTACGCAGCGGATGCCCTTCCAGCTGCAACCCATCACTGGGAAACATCCACACACACTCATTCACACACATACACTACGGACAATTTAGCCTACCCAATTCACCTGTACCACATGTCTTTGGACTTGTGGGGGAAACCAGAGCACCCGGAGGAAACCCACGCGGACATGGGCAGAACATGCAAGCTCCACAGAGATACGCCAACTGACCCAGCCGGGCTGTATGTTAACAATCCACTGTACAATTGAGATGTTGAATTGGCCACATATGACTCACTCATTCATATTTGTTAAAAGGGAAAGAAAAAACTGTTTTTGAAAATGTTTTGAGTTTAAAACAAAGTCGTTGATATTTTAAATAATACTAGGACAATGTTTTTATTTAGAAATATATTAAAAGATATAGTTTTTTCATTTTATCATTCTTTAAGTTGAAAGGTTCCATATAATTTGTAGGTTGATTATTAAGACAAATTGGTCTTAATGGAAAAAAATGGTCAGTATTTAAAACATTTTTATTTAGTAATGCTATTGAATGGATGATGAATTAATTTGTGGGGAATGTTGTCATTGCTTTATTTTAATGTGGTATTAAATTATAAGCAAATTAACTACATTTATGAACATTCTCTTTTACATGATCAATGTTTGTTCATTATATATGAATTTTAATTTTCTAAGTTAAATGCTAGATAATATATGACGAAATGAACATAAGCATTAACCAAAATTAATGACTGCTGTAAAATGTTCATTGTTAGTTCAACAATGACATAAATGCAACTAATAAATGCAATTAAACAAATTGTTCCATGTTGTGTTACTAACATTTTTGCATGCTTAAGTATTCTTTTTGTATTTAGGACAGTGCATGTATTTTTGGTGACAAAATAATTTTAAGAATGTTTTATTGTCAATAATGTTTACTATTTTTTTTAACTTAATTTGTTTTTACTTAATAATTTTCTTTAAAAATAATTTTAAGGTGAAATGTATTCCTGTGATAGGACAAGCCAACATTTCTGTTTTCAGTGCCTCAGACACTATTGCATTTAAGAAACATTTATTATTATTATCGTTGTTGTTGTTGTTGTTATTACTTGTTTAAATGTACATTTAGTACATATTATTTATTAAATGATATTATAAATGTATTTACTGTCTTTATGGATTAATTATTATAATATGTTCAAACAATTTTGTCGCTAAACTTAAAAAAAAAAGCTTTTATTCGTTTTTGAATACAAAAATAATGCCAAATTCCATTATCAGAATGTGTTCAGTTGTAACGAATGTGTTGACAAAGAACTTATCAATTTCAGTAAATCCTCAAAGGTTGCTATACACATTGGAAATGGTGTTGGTTCTGACCGCAACTTTTTAACACGTGTTTAATACACTGGTATCAAATCTATACACATCAGACATGACCTGATTCTTTGTTTTTATCTCATTGTACAGTAATACAGGTAAAAAAAAAATAAATCAAGCAAGCACTTCAGTATTTGTCAGCCATACTCACAAGTGGGTCACACACCTCAGGGACCCCAATGTTTTCCTCCTTCACGCTCCTTTTCAGTCTATATTTTTATTATTTTTTTGTCTTTACTTTATATTGATTTTGTATTTTCCAATTTTGATTCTGCTACTCGTCTTCTCTCTTTCTTTCTCTCCTGCTTCTCCTCTCAAGTTTACAAAAGCCAGGCCTCCGTTAGAGCATCTGTGAGAATAAAGTGCCCCATCAGGGAATCACACTCGCTCATGAAACACATCAAAAAATGATGACACAACCTGTACTGATCAAACGAGGTTTGAAGTAGCCTGGCCTTTGTGTGCGTATGGATGCCAGCCGAGACTTTGGTGCATCGCCTCTGCTCTGATCGTGCACTTAACAGTGATTTAAAAGCATTTTATTTACTCTTTCCCATGGTTTTGGCTTGCAAACAGCCCAGGGGTTTGAGTCGACAAGTCAGTGAAACAATATTAACCACTGAGAACACTCGCTTTTATTGCATTCTCAAGCAGAGCTGACAACGTTGCACTTCCACCGCAGCGTCTCATGAAACACACATCCAGTCAATACCTTAAATCTGTGGAGAATTTAAGCTGAAAATTAAAGGAAGTCAATAAACTGCATTGCAGATGGGATATTTAGATTAAACTGCACTTAATGCAATTTCTACACAATCCAGTGTTGTGGATCCCCTTATGAATTGCCCATTTTTCCAGTTCTATATGCTAGGCTAAATGGCTTCTGTCATATCCTGCAAAGCCTAACCTGGTAAAGGTTATTAATGGGAGCAATAAAGGGCAATTATACAGTGAAAGCGATGAAAAATAAATATCTGGAGTCATAATGTGCATTGGTTTGTTTACCTTTAGTGGTTATTGCTTGTGGTGTGTGCTATTGCTAAGTGTTTCAGATGTGACGACAGTGTTTGAAAGGCTAATTTTCATTATCTCTGCTTACCGTTTACAGGATTCCATGGTTGTGGTGAATTTCAGGATATCAGCAGAACATTAGAAATGTTAATCTCTTCTGTTTAGTTTTACCACAGCTTTTTAAAAAGAATTTGATTCGCATCCATGCTGGTGTTTCCACTACGCTCAAAAGAAAAGATCTCCATCCAACCAACATGACCAAAAACGCATGTCAAAATCAAGAGTAGCTATACAATTAATTTACAAAAGTGTAGTCCATATATAGTTATTAAAACACACAAATTATGAAGGCATTTGTTATGACAACTAGTATTAAATTGTGTTAAGACAAAAATCACTTTCAAGTTGGCAACAAATCAAGAAAAACTACAAAATATATGCATGATGATAGTAAATTATATATTAAATAAATCACAATTCTATTATTTGTTATAAATGACATACGTCTCCCAGATAGCACACATCTGCAAGAAGTTTTATTTTCATTGATAAAACATCTGTTGTGTACAAAGTTATAATAAACAATTTGAAAATCTCAGTTTTACAAACAATCTAAATCATAAACATCTTAAAGACATTTTCTACAAACCATTTAACAACTGAAAGCACTCTAAAAATATACAGTACCTTTCAGATGTAAACGTGCACATCAAATTGATGTCTCCACGATGTACACTGTAAAAAATGTAATGACAAAGAGTTACAAAGACAACAAGCATTTTTATGTTGCTTTAACTTATTTGAATAAGTTAATCAGGTTTCAACTCAAATTTTTAAGTTATACAAAATTTCAGTCAGTTTGATTGATATAAGTTGAGATGACTAGAAAAGTTAGTTTGATTCAACTAAAAATGCAAGGCAGCAAGATTCTTTTTTACAGTGTTCATGTGATATCAATATTAAATTGTATTAAATTGGAGCAAAAAGTCATGTTTAAGTTATTGCACATGTTTTATTCTGAAAGATAAAAATATGAATATACAGTTAATAAATCAATAACAAATTATAATGCTTTTAATTATAAGCATCAGGCTAGAAGCCTACGAGGCTTATAAACACATAGCCATGTTTAATTAAGGTAAACAAATAACTTTTTTTGTACTTTTTAAAATTGTTTTGGAACAAATTTTTTCATAAAAGTTTAGCAACCAAATGTTTCAATGTGCATATTTTTTTATAGAATCAAGGCTTTGTATTTCACTTGTGTTTAATACCCCCATACAATTTCATGTTGGTGCAAGTGGCAAAGACCATCCATCTCACCTGTACACTAAACAGTGTACTTTTTCTAAATTGTATGTATGTTGTTGTTGCAGGCTTCGCAATGCTGGAATATATTGGTACATATGAGAATCTCTAGCTTGATCCACATTTTTTTAGTATAATGCGAAAACAATTTAAAATACTCATCATTTAGGTCCTACAAAAAGACGTTCAAAACTCTAATATGTTTACTTTTTTGTATCAGCTCACAAAGAAAAGAAATCATACAAGATGCCCTTGTATTCTTGTTGTTTGAACTGAGGAAAATGAAACAAAATGAAATTGTGATATGAAAAGGCTTGATGAATCAGGGAAGGATAAGAAGACTCAAAACTCAGTCTTTGATTTTAAAAAGTTTGTGTTTTTAGCTGTTCACTTTGTAATGCTGAGTTCTCAAAGTAAAAGAGCATCAGCAGCATTTCCAGAAGTTCCTAAGTAGTCTTATTGTAGCAAAAGTTATGCATTTTAAAATGAATGCACATTAGTGTGAACACAGTCCAAGACCTGTAATTCTCAACACTGTATTCATATTAGTCTCTGTGAACTAGTACCCTGAAAATCCCATGCTGACACACAGTCTCACACACACACACACACAACAGACAGACTGCATCAGTATATACTCTGAGAGCTCTGAACTGGCCCTGAATCATATCCTCTCTCCCTCTCTTGTAGTGAATGAACCTTATCGAGAGGCTTTCTGCACGGCAGACACAGCAGTATGTATTGATTCCACTCCTTCTCCATAATGAACTACTCAGCACAGCTTTATCACAGGGCCGTGCTGCCATTGGCTGCTGGTAATATGAAATTAGGCTGCATGCAACCAGCCTGTCAGTATCGATTTCCCCACCCAGATTACTTGTTACAAAAGAATAGAGCTTGTCTGTGGCATAATTGAACAAGTTAACTCCTTGTCTCATAAAATGTAAGCCAGCATTGATTCATAGGGACCTGTTTTTTCACGCAGGATAAAAAGAAAACGTGGCTGTGTTTATCTTGATGAGATGTTCATGGAGTGTGTTTTCTTTTTCTGTCTTATGTTCTTTCACACTAGCTTTTGCTGTTTTTTCTTGCTGAGGTTGCGAGAAAAGTAAATGGGATTTTGTTTGATGCTTTTCGTTCTGTTTTTCCCTGAACAAAACCCACAACCATATTCTGTGCTGGATTTGTTTTTCAGTAATATTCGCTGGTGTAACAATTAGCTTAACCATGAAACCCTGTGAGTGTAGGAGGAAAGATGAGCACTGGTCCAAGTTCAGACAAGCGTTCTCTAAACCAGACGTCATCTGTGCAGTTTTGCATATAAGAACCATAACTATTTTATGTGTTGTAAGAAACGTGGCTAATTTTGTAGATTCAATTTAATTTTGTACAAAATTATTATTTTTAAAGGGAGCGATGCCCACCTCTCAAACTACCTAAATCAACATTATTGGGGCATGGGCAAATCATACTAAAATTTATTAATTAAATTATTCAAATTTATATCAATTGGCCACTAAATCAAAGAGTTACACAGGATTGTTTTAACCTAACTTTAGGTCAAATATGGATAAGCCCAACATTGTGTGAAATCAAAATTTACAATGTTTATTTTGAATGCACACATTGTTATATTTGTGCAAGTTAATCCACTTGTGTTGGTTTGCTTCCACGTTTGGAGGGGTGGTCCTTCTCTGTTGATGTCAGTTTGACGACTTCAGCTTTTTAACCACACCTCTCTTACCATTGTTTGCTATGAGGGAATTATGTTCAAAAGGAAGCCACACCCGCCACTCAATATTTCCATTTCTGTTGGAAGTACATCAACATACTGAAATAAATGTTCATTCCATCCCATCCATCTAGTAAATCCATCCAACCATCCGTCCGTCAGCCCATCAGTCCGTCCCATCCATCCATCCATCCATCCATCCATCCATCCATCCATCCATCCATCCATCATCCATCCATCCATCCATCCATCCATCCATCCATCCATCCAGTAAATTAATCGGTCTGTCCGTCCATTCATCCAGTAAATCCATCCATCCAATCGGTAATCCATCTATTCGTCCGTCCATCCATCCATCAATCCATCCATCCAGTAATCGATCCACCCATCCATCCGTCCATCCATCCAATAAATCCATCTGTCCGTCCATCCATCCATCCATCCATCCATTCAGTAAATCCATCTATTCGTCCGTCCGTCCATCCATCCATCCATCCATCCATCCATTCAGTAAATCCATCCATCCAGTGAATCTATCCATCCATCCATCCAATAAATCCATCCATCCATCCATCCATCCATCCATCCATCCAGTAAATCCATCCATCCATCATCATCATCCATCCATCCATCCATCCATCCATCCATCCATCCATCCATCCATCCATCAATACATCAATCAATACATCAATCCATCCCTTCAGTAAATCCATCTATCCATCCGTCCATCCATCCATCCATCCATCCATCCATCCATCCATCCATCCATCCATCCAGTAAATCCATCCATCCGTCCATCCGTCCGTCCATCCATCCATCCAGTAAATCCATCCATCCATCCAGTAAATCCATCCATCCATCCTTCAGTAAATCCATCCATCCATCCGTCCATCCATCCGTCCATCCATCCATCCATCCAGTAAATCCATCCATCCGTCCGTCCGTCCGTCCATCCATCCATCCATCCAGTAAATCCATCCATCCATCCATCCAGTAAATCCATCCATCCATCCATCCATCCATCCATCCAGTAAATCCATCCATCCAATCCATCCATCCATCCAGTAAATCCATCCATCATCGTCCGTCCGTCATCCATCCATCCTCCTCCATCCAGTAAATCACCCATCCATCCATCCAGTAAATCCATCCATCCATCCATCCATCCATCCATCCATCCATCCCTTCAGTAAATCCATCTATCCATCCGTCCGTCCGTCCATCCATCCATCCATCCAGTAAATCCATCCATCCATCCATCCATCCATCCATCCATCCATCCATCCATCCACATCCATCCATCAATACATTCATCCATCTATTCATCCATCCATCCAGTAAATCCATCCATCCGTCCGTCCGTCCATCCATCCATCCATCCATCCATCCATCCATCCATCCATCCATCCATCCATCCATCATCCATCCATCCCTCCATCCCTTCAGTAAATCCATCCATCCATCCAGTAAATCCATCCATCCGTCCGTCCGTCCATCCATCCATCCATCCATCCATCCATCCATCCAGTAAATCCATCCATCCATCCATCCATCCAGTAAATCCATCCATCCAGTAAATCCATCCAGTAAATCCATCCATCCAGTAAATCCATCCATCCGTCCGTCCGTCCGTCCATCCATCCATCCATCCAGTAAATCCATCACATCCATCCATCCATCCATCCATCCATCCATCCATCCATCCATCCATCCATCCATCCATCCACATCCATCCATCCATCCATCCATCAATACATTCATCCATCCATTCATCCATCCATCCAGTAAATCCATCCATCCGTCCGTCCGTCCGTCCATCCATCCATCCAGTAAATCCATCCATCCATCCGTCCATCCATCCATCCATCAGTAAATCCATCATCCATCCGTCCGTCCGTCCGTCCGTCCGTCCGTTCGTCATCCATCCATCCATTAAATCCACCATCCATCCATCATCCAGTAAATCCATCCATCCAGTAAATCCATCCAGTAAAGCCATCCATCCATCCATCCATCCAGTAAATCCATCCATCCGTCCGTCCGTTCCATCCAATCCATCCAGTAATCATCCATCCATCCATCCATCCATCCATCCATCCATCCATCCATCCATTCCTATCCATCCATCCATCCATCAATCCATCCATCCATCCATCCATCCATCCATCCATCCATCCATCCATCATCATCCATCGTTTTTATTTACTATCGTTCTGTTTATCTTCTCTCATTCTATCTATTGTTCTGTCATTTTTATCTTTCATTCTATTGTTTTGTGATTTGTGTCAGTTCTATTTTACACTCAAACCTAATAATTCTTTTTATTTTGAATTAATTTGCAGCCCTCCTTCTTCACACTCAATTAATATAATTCTCTGTCTGTTTTCTTCAAATTCAATTCAGTTCTGAATGGCCAAACAACGCTGATATATAAAAAGGAGCAAGGAAGGAAGGAGAGGAAACTGAAACGAGGAGAGAGAGAGAGAAAGCGCTGCGCCCCATAAAAGCAGTTCTAAGCAGTGAAGACTTTTTCCACACCTGTTACTCCTGCTAATTACAGAATGGAGCTCAGTCAAGGGGGAAATGCAGGTCTATCTGAATACAACACTCCACAATCAGCCCTTCAGGCCTCGTGCTAAACCGCTGCTTTTTTTTGTAGCGTGTTGGGGGGTCAGCGGGCGGAGGGGGGAGGATGTAAATTGTTTGATGAGCGTATGTAGCTCTTGTCGCTAGTCCAGATGCCAGGCTATATACAGTGTTTTTCCCTCGTGGGGTTAAGGGTTAATGAAACGCTCCCTCGCTCCCTGATTCTCCTCTTCTCCTCCCGGCACAGTGAGAAGTAGCCTACACACCACCGGTGCCTGTAATACAATCTTACAGAAACTGGCCAGATCTGTATATAAATCTCACCATCCAATTACAATGTGTAATAACTTTGCACTCAAGCTGGTAATGAGCTCTAATACTGCAGCATGTGATATCCCCTCTGGATGCTGGCTTGATCAGATGTTGGCTTTGTAATTAGGACTGGCAGAAAATCATTATTTCGTGTTCAGGAAAAAATGAGGTTGGTGGGAAGTTAATTTTTGCTAGCGTTCTCTGAAGCGTAGACAAGAATTTAATGATTTAATCATGATTGTTAGCTATTTTGCAATCAATTTGTAATGATTTGTGTCAAAACAGAGGGCTTTGCTAGGGAGGAAAGACCTGGAAAGTGGTCGCTGATATGGCATGTTAGTGCGTGGGTGTGTGTCAGAGAGAGAGAGAGAGAGAGTCTGTGTGTATGATCATATGCCAGTAATAAATAAATGAGGCGCTCTGTGATTTTTAAATAATACAAAAATTGTGTTGTTAGTAAATGCAATTTTGATATCTTGAATCTGAAATGAAATAAAAATAATAATAATGCAAAGTAAAATAAATATTAATGGAAAAAAAATATTTTAACAATGGTGGTGTTTGTGTCAGTCAAAAATCATTCGTCGTTCATTCGTTAATTCATTCATTCATTCAATTCATTCATCATTCATTCATTCATTCATCATTCATTCATTCATTCAATCATTCAGCTGTTCGTTCGTTCTTCATTCATTCATTCATTCATTCACCCAGCGTTCAGTCGTTCGTTCGTTCGTTCGTTCGTTCGTTCAGTCATTCGTTCATCATTCATTCATCATTCATTCATTCATTCATTCATTCATTTCATTCATTCGTTGTTCGTTCGTTCAGAATAGTGTTATTTTATTGTTTTGCATTTTTAGGAGATTTTTAAATACAAATATCTGTTTATGCAGTAGTTATATTTTACTTATGGATTCATGGACCTGTAAACCACATTTAGAGCATGACCCTAACATGAAATTTCCAGCCTGAACTGTCAAACAACATAGTTTGTGGAGCACAGACTTAAGTTTAAACTCTCTTTTAAAGAACTTGGCAGAATATTGCTGTGGAATAAAGTGGAAAAACTAAAATTAAAACAATAAGTGCATTCTAATGAAAAATTCATTTATTCATTTTTTTTTTCGGCTTAGTCCATTTATTAATCCACGCCACAGTGGAATGAACTGCCTGCTTATCCAACATATGTTTTACGCAGCGGATGCCCTTCCAGCTGCAACTCATCACTGGGAAACATCCACACACACTCATTCACACTCATACACTATACGGACAATTTAGCCTACCCAATTCACCTGTACCCCATGTCTTTGGACTTTTGGGGGAAACCGGAGCTCCCGTAGGAAACCCATGCAAACACGGGGAGAATATGCAAACTCCACACAGAAATGCCACCTGACCCAGACGAGGCTCGAACCAGCGACCTTCTTGCTGTGAGGGCAACAGCACTACCTACTGCACCACCGCATCGCCCTGTAAAACAGTGCTTACTTCAAAATATACAGCAAAAAAAATAAAAAATTCTAATAAAATCATATTTGAGGCTGATATCGCAAACAATCAGCAATCAGTAAGATTCAGTTTGGCCTCTTTTTTCAATTAAACCAAACAGCTCCAGAGGGTTACATAATAAATAAAAAACATCACCAATTTCTAAAATACAATGCCTCCTATGCATTTATCTTCATGCAGTATTAAATTGGTTTGTAATTTAATAAAGATAATAGTCTAACTTGAGATTGTTATTTCTATGTTCTTTGAAGCAATGTGACATGAATATCTTCACTCACTCAGTGCTTCCTCTGATCAGACTGTGTGTGTGTGTGTGTGTGTGTGTGTGTGTGTGTGTGTGTGTGTGTGTGTGTGTGTGTGTGTGTGTGTGTGTGTGTGTGTGTGTGTGTGTGTGTGTGTGTGTGTGTGGATAGGACTAGATTAAACTATCCACTGCTGTTATACTCTCCACTCATCCTGATAATCTCGGGTGATTTGCACTGAAAAGCGTATCGATGCAGGACTGGCTGCTCTCCTCCGAGGCTCTACTTCATAATTGATACTGTTTTGAACTTTTCTCCAGAGACCCATATTTTTGCAGCGAGTTGGTGCTTTTTGATCAATTATTATAAAGCGCTATCCTCAAATATTTGAGTGCACCCAAAATGTTATCCTGTCCATTAGACTGCTCTATAATCAGAAACCCACTTGCTGCGCTGACCAAACTTTCATTAAATCACATTTCACATTGGTTGATTTGGTTAACATACATTACAAGCATTTATTTTTTTTATTAGTTTCCAATTTGAGTTTTTAATTGTTTTAATGTGCATCAAGTGCATTAAATATTAAAGAGATAGTTGAGAAATTTCAAACTGAAATGTCTGTCATCATTTTCTCATGCTTCACTTTTTTCAAACATAAAATAATATGTTTTAAAGAAAGATGTTAACTTGTAACTTTAACTTGTATTTGTTTTCCTACTATGGATGTCAATGGTTATCAAATGGTCAGCTTTCTTCAAAATATCTTTATTTGTTTTCAACAAAAGAAGAAACTCATAAAGGTTTGAAACTACTTAAGGCAGAGTACTGTACATTGTAAGATTTCATTTTTGGGTAAACCATGTTTTAAAAAACAGATTAGAGAGCATCACTTTTTTCTGTCGATGTTAACAAAGCAGCTCAATCTTCTCCACAGGATAAAGTCTTCTAAAGAAGTAATTTAAAAAAAAAAAAACTCTTGAATGGTTGATATCTTCAAAAATTTACTTTTAGTAAGATTTTGTTAGACTTCAGAAATGAAAATACAGTGTATCTGGAAAGTTTGCATAGTGCTTCACTTTTTCCACATTTTTTTATGTTACAGCTTTATTCCAAAATGGATTAAATTCATTTATTTTCTTAAAAATCTACACACAATACCCCATAATGACAATTTGTTTTTCTGAAAAATCACATGTAAGTATTCACAGTCTTTGCTCAATACTTTGTTGATGCACCTTTGGATCTTTTTTAATATAATGCCACAAGCTTGGCACACCTGTTTTTGGGAATTATTGCGCATTCCTCTTTGCAGTACCTCTCAAGATCTATCAGGTTGGTTGGGAAGCAACATTGTTCACCCATTTTCAGATCTCTCCAGAGATGTTCAATAGGATTTAGGTCTGGGCTCCGGCTGGGCCACTCAAGGACATTCACTGAGTTGTTGTGAAGCCAATCCATTGATATTTTGGCGGTGTGCTTTGGGTCATTGTCCTGCTGGAAGATAAACCGAGAGTCCTTCAGATGCCCTTTGGCAAATTCCAGCCGGGGAGTGGCTTCCATCTGGCCATACAGGCCTGATTGGTGGATTGCTGCACAGATGGTTGTTCTTCTGTAAGGTTCTTCTCTCTCAACTGAAGAAAACTGGAGCTCAGTCAGAATGACCATCGGGTTATTGATCACTTCCCAGACTATGGCCCTTCTCCCCCGATCACTCAGCTTAGATGGCTGGCCAGCTCTATCCAAACATCTTCTACTTACGGATGATGGAGGCAACAGTGCTCATTGGAACTTTCAGAGCAGCAGAAATTTTTCTGTAACCTTCCCCAGCCTTGTGCCTAGAGACAATCCTGTCTCAGAGGTCTACAGACAGTTCCTTTGTCTTCATGCTTGGTTTGTGCTTTGACATGCACTGTCTACCCTGGGACTTTATATAGACAGATGTATGCCTTTTCAAACTATATCCAATCAACTGAATTTACTACAGATGAACTCCAATTAAGCTGCTGAAACATCTCAAGAATGATCAGTGGAAACAGAATGTACCTGAGCTCAATTTAGAGCTTCACAATAAAGGCTGTGAATACTTATGTACAGTTGAAGTCAGAATTATTAGCCCCCCCTGTTTATTTTTTTTCCCTAATTTCTGTTTAACAGAGAGCAGATTTTTTAAAACAAATTTCTAAACATAATAGTTTTAATAACTCATTTCTAATAACTGATTTAACTTATCTTTGTCATGAAGGCAGTAGATAATATTTTACTAGATATTTTTCAAGACACTTCTATACAGCTTAAAGTGACATTTAAAGGCTTACCTATGTTAATTTGGTTAACTAGCTAGGTTAGGGTAATTAGGCAAGTTATTATACTGTATAATGATGGTTTGTTCTGTAGACTATGGAAAAAATATATAGCTTAAAGGGGCTAATAATTTTGTCCTTGAAATAGTGTTTAAAAAATTAAAAACTGCTTTTATTTTAGCCGAAATAAAACAAATAAGACTTTTTCCAGAAGAAAAAGTATTATCAGACATACTGTGAACATTTCCTTGCTCTGCTAAACATCATTTGGGAAATATTTAAAAACTGTACATGTGATTTTTCAGGTTTTTTAATTATAAAAAATGTTCAACAATTTTTTTCACAACTTTCAGTAAGTCACATTTCAATTGTGACTTATTTGGTTACAATCGGTGGTTCTGTGCAGGTGCATTAAATGTTAAAAACACAGATCATAAAGCATCACGTTTTTTTTTTTTTTTCATAGAGGTCAGCAAAGCGGCTCCACCTTCTCCCCAAGATAGACTCTCTAAAGAAAGCGGCAATGAAACAGAAAGCCGAATGGAGAGACCCTTGGGTCTTTCCATTGAGCTGAGAGCGATCTTGAGTAGATCTCAGTGCTCCTCCTCACAGCCCCACTGCCCACCTGCTCAATACCCCAGAACAGCTTTCAAGTGTTCTTTGAAAAAAATCAGAGCTTGTCTTCCTCTGGCTTCTCCATAGCTCCATCCTTTGCTCTCTGTTCTTGCAGGAAACACATCCAGGTTGCGACTCTTGAGGTATCAAAGCTTCTGGATTAGATTAATCATTAGCTTCTGCTCTCTAGTCACCGTTGCGCTCTTGTATTTGGCCATTCCAACACAATGAATAAATAATATCTGTGTTACAGTAGCTCTGTCAGTCTGGAGACAGCAGAAATGGCTGTGGGCACATGACCTGGCACGGATCCGCTCCTCATAAATCTCTCCAAATCATACCCGGCAGGCACACTGGCATGGGCCCTCACCCAACTTACATGAAATATTACTGTCAACCTATAAAGATAATTAGGCCGGTCTCATCTTCTCCCCCCTTACAATTAAATATGACCCCCTTGTGTTTTATGAGCTTTTGAATAAACCTCATATACCCTCCCAGGACTCTAAAGATTGTTCGAGGGGTAGCTTTGTGCCAGAGAAAAATTACTTCACACAATAGAAGGTTTTACAGTGTAATATGTTTTGTGTTGCACACGTCTGCATAGTTTTGTTTGTATTGGGACACTAAAACATGCAGTTGAGCTGCATTTAAACATATTATTTGTATGTAAAAAAAAAAACTCAGAGTTTCTTCTAAAGAAATATAGCACAAATGTGGCAAGAGGATTTTCATACATTTCATTTCATTTACATTAAATTTGATATTATATGATATAACAAAAAAAAATCTAAATTAAAAAGACACTTTCTTTAAAACTTCAGGTAGGTTTTTGCATTTATTTCAGAGTTAGATTTTTTTATTTATTTCTATAAAAAAGCAAAACAGCACAGCCAAAGAAAACATTAAAAATGTAAATACAAATAAGGGCTTATATTAAATATATTAAAAATAAAAAGACAAAGTTGTTAGGGTAGTTATGTCAAATTAGTTTTGAAAAAGAAATATATTTGTTGATCAAATATCATTGAATTATCATTGTTTTGATTAAAATTCCACCTGTTTTTTATAGTGAATATTAATGTACGCACATACTCATGCACACACACTCACATACACACATGCACACAACCCACACATACAGACACAAACAAACAAAGTAAACAAAGATGAGCAACAAAAATCTATTAATGACATTGACATTTAAAGGGATAGTTCACCCAAAAATGAAAATTCTGTCATTATTTACACACTCATCACTTGTTTAAAACCTAGTTGAAGCAGGTTGAGCAGGAAACACGAATATACGTAGTTTGAAAAATGCTGGTAGCTGACGCAAATGTTGTTTGCTAGTTTCAGCTGGACGCAAGTGTCATTTTGACGTTTTTCACCACGCTAAATAGCAAATGCATTTGCACTCATATGTGTGCCCATAGGCGTTCTGGTCTAAAAAAGGAGGTGTGTTAAGGCGCGTTGCTATTTTGAGGAACTAAAATAGACTGTTCAATAGACCAGCTAAGAGGAGGTCTAAAGTCTGGTGCAGAGCGCGTTAGATGTGCACCTCGCTTAAACATTGCTTAATACACACAGGATGTACAGAAATACGCAAATATCTTTACAAATGAAAAAGAATTAAAGGATTAAAATATTACAAAAATTATTACTTTCTACATGAATATAAAAACCACTGCCTTCATGCCTTCATCTCTGGGGGCTTTTTCAGTTTATTCATGACAATTTGCTTTTGTATAATGTTATTATTATTAGTAGTGTTATTTATTATATGCATATTTTTATTTGTTTTATTAAAAACAAGCTTAGATTTGCTCAACTGTCAGCTTTTAGACCATATGGGGCATAGCATGTGTGTTTGGATATAGCTCAGTTTTTTTGACCACACTTCATTATTACTGTTCATTTATTCGTTTGCTGGAAATTAGAACTGAATTTAGAAGTAGTTTTGAAACAAATCTTTGCGCTTAACAAACTAAATTAATTATGTAGGCTAATGGATGTATGTGCGTACAACACCTTTCCTTATCCATGGTGAAAAGTGAAAGTAAAGAATGAGGAGGCTCATCTCTCATTCTCACACTCCAGATAGTCTGTTTAACTGTTTTCTTGCTAGTGAAGCATTCAGTTTTTCCTCTTACAAAGTCTGCCATGTAAATAGCAAATGTGCTATGGTGCGACGCAACTGACTCTTAAAGGGAATGGGAGATGAGACTCTGATCGGTTTATTCTCAAAACACACCTACAGTATAACTCATTAAGAGAATAAGCTCAACCCTGTTAGACCATGCGCCACAGCGCAAAGCAGAATTTTCCGTCCTTAAAATAGCAAAAGTGGATTCTGACACGCCCTTAATGCTTTTGCGCCCTGCGCTTTGGACTTTGCGCCTAGATCGTTAAAATAGTATGTAAATGAATGGGTGCCAGCAACCAGCATTCTTCATCTTTTTGAATTAACTATCCCTTTAAATTTTGCATAAGTGCGACTTAGGTGTCTAAATAGATCTGTTCCTATTCGTTATGTGTAAACGCTATACTGCACTTGTCTTCATATTTTTAATATGACATAAACAGTACATAAAGTGAAGTTTGTGTTTACAGCAGAAAATTCACACACAATACACACACGCATCTGCAATGACGCTTCCTACATTATTAGACACAGCATGATCTTACAGCAACTCATTTGCCATCACAATGCCCATTGTATAGACACATCTATCAGTATAAAGTGATTCGGGGGGTTTTCTGCTGTGCTCTGCGTTTAGAAGGCCTTTGGAAAGCACTGATTCATCTGAGTAGCCCGAGGCCTCTAATACTCTGATTTAGCTCACTCACTCTCACCATGACACATCAGGCTGTCATTTCTGTTTCAGTCTCTCTTATCTACTAGCACACTATCAGGGCAGAAGTAGGTCAGGACTCAATTTCCCCATAATCCCCATTATTTACCCTTGTATGAAACATATGCCCACTCTGAAGTGATAGAAAGTCTTATTATAGGCTTGTAAAATGGAGATAAATGTGATGGAATAACTGAATTGGCCTAGGACAATGTGATAGAGTGAATAGCAGATACAGTTATAACGGCTTTATCTCATCGTGTCAGTTTTAAAAAGAATACAACTTTCACATAGTCAACAACAGTGGCAGCATGAAGCAATGGCCAAGTGTGTGTGTGTGTGTGTGTGGTCAGTGAAATAAATATGGTTATTCCCTTGCAGAGAATTAAAAAACAGAAGCTAAAATGTTGTGGGTTGTCTTGACAGCATCAACATCAAGACGAGGTCTATTTCTGCTCTCAGACATCTTATTTAGTTCAAGCTGCACATTAGTGTTGGGTGTGCACCATTAAATGCTTCCAGTTTATGATTGTACAGCCACACGTTGGAGTTGCCCTGTCTGAACGTGTCTGGATTTATAAATGCACATATTTATTTTTCTTCTTTGTCTTCTAGTGCGCATTTTTATGCATGTGCTTTGAATATCTAACATTAGCCTCTTTCACACATACTGTGCAGGCTTTTACTCTTTCAAATTAAAGTTTACTTGTTCACTTTGTTGGTTCTATGAAGACCTTTATTAGGGCTGGGTGATTAATTGAAAAGTAATCGAAGTCGATATTCAGAACCAATAATCGATCTAATTTTTCCAGGTCAATTTTTTCAATTACTTACCTTACCGCATGTGGAGTCACGTGACCCTGCTCTGTTTGTTACTATTCTGTTACTTCGCACTACATTGACGATTGACGAAGCTGCACCAGAGATGCTTTGAGACGGCATTCTTTTCATTACGTTAAACATTTTTTTTAAAATTAAAAACATTTGCTTACAGAAGATGCAAGAAATGCACTGTTTAAAATATTGTTTACATATCAAAGAGTTATTTTATTTAGAAGAGATACTGCTTATTTTCTAATTTTACTATTGATTTAAAATTGAAAATTATTTATTTTGTTTCCAAATATGCAAGTTATTTATTTTCACTTTAAAAAAAAAGTTGGTTTTAGGCAATGTGTATTTTTATTTGAGTTGTTCAACGTTGATGTTCAATAAGTAATCATAAGTAATCATAGATAGTAGATAGTGTGTTTACTTCAATTATTTTAAAATCAAGTAATGCACCCTTCATTCAAAAATCTCTCACTTGTAATATTTGAGCCTATTTACTGTACAAAACCTGTCAGTGAACTATGAGGGAGAAAAAAAAAAAAAAATATATATATATATATATATATATATATATATATATATATATATAAATAAATAAATAAATAAAATAATCGTTTATTAATCATATTCGAGTTAAAATGTTCAATTAATAGAGATTTTGATTTTAGGCCAAATCGCCAAACCCTAACATTTATCATCCATTATCATGAGTGTTTTCTTTAAATTAAACTTTCTATATAGTGGGAAAAAGGTTGTTAAACAATCAAAAATGTTCTTTACACTATTCTTTGAAAGGTTCATTAGGGATCTAAAACACCCCATTTGAACCCTTTTAAGAGTGTACTGTAGATTCATCATGTGTGAGATCATGTGTGAACAGGTTTGCACCATGTGAAGATGCAGGTGAATGAGTTCTGGCAGTTTTCAGGTATGAGACGTTGTTACTTTGATGCAATAAAATGATGCAATGTGTGAACAATGTGCAGAATAACCACTATGAAGGTCAGCTGTAGAAGGTCAGCAGAGGTTGACAAAAGTTGGCTGCTTTCCATTTTGCACTGGGGCTCTGCAATTGCTTGAGGAAGTGTGTACTTTACAGTGTGTACTTGAAGTAGTGTGTACTCTGCAGTGTGTACTCGAAGAACTGTGGCTCCATCTTTATTTTTTGACAAGAAAGTAAAAAAGGCTATGTGGGATAGAAGTGCGATCAATGGATGGTACTGTTGTTTAACAACATATTGATTATACAGTTGATGCAGTATTCAGTAGAATAAAAACACTCAATAGACAAAAGCTCTGCTATTATGTTATGAATTGTGAAAATTATGTGATGTAGGGCTTTACAGTAATTAATGTAATGTTTTGCTCGTAGCCTCAGTTTTATCCTTTCAAAATGTAATATGGTGTCTATGGGTTTTTCACAATTGGTAGCTTTTAGAAGTCCTATAGGTATATCCATCTATTGCTGTTTTTCATGCTTGTGGAGCATGTATATATATATATATATATATATATATATATATATATATATATATATATATATATATATATATATATATATATAATATATATATATATATATATATATATATATGTATGTGTGTGTATCTTTTTTTTTTTTATTATTATTAAGGTTTTTTTTTTTTTTTTAAATGGTGTGATTGGTGATTCACATGGCATGGGTTCATTCATTTAGTGTTCTTATATGACTTGCAATGCCAGTTGCACTGGGTTAGACCCTGCTCTACAACAGGAACTATTTTATTTCTACTAAAATGACAAATTACTATAACAGAAATTGTTCCCTGTTCCTACAGTGTAAACACATAGAAAAGCAAGTACTTCTTCCAGTTGTGATACGAACTATGAAAGCATTTCTCATTATTTCTCCTTGTTCCAAACTTGTTTGAGGTTCTTTCTACTCATAAACACAAAATAAGATCCCACATAGCAAAATATCTTTGGCCCAGCTCTGGCCCACACAATCAGCTTTTGCTTGGCCGCAGTGAATTACGGTACATGACTGGACCAAGTCTGGCTTCCAGACAAGAGCCAAACATGGACCATATCTGGGCCAAGTCTCAGCCAAGTTAATAACCCATAACTGATCCTGAACTGGGCCAGATAGGTTGGTGTGTCACGACTGCAATGAAATTGATAATTCCATGAATCATTGTGCTGTAGATGTGCTATAGGCGTGCTTTTGCCTCAAAGCAACCTGATTGGTAGAATTTCTTTTCTTTATGTGAAAATAATAAAAATGTATTTTAAATTGGGGTCAAGACAGGCCAAACGTACATGGCCCACATATCAATTATTAACATCAAGTATTGTGTGCCACACTAAAGACGGTGGCACCTCTGCCAAACCAGGGCCATGTTTGGCTCACATGCTGTATGCCAGTGCCGGATAAATGCCTGTTGTGCCAAATTTATGCCAAATCTGCGTCAGAATTCTTTGCTACCTGGGATATTTTGAAGAATGTTGGAAATGGGTGGCCATTGAATTCCATACTCATTTTTTCTAATATGGCTACCAGCATTCTTGATTTTTTTTTTTTTTTTGTATTCAACAGAAAAAATAAATAAAAACACTTAAGGGTGAGTAAGTTTTTATTTTTGAGTGAACTTTCCCTTTACACTGACAAGACTCTCATCCAGGTCTATGAAGAAAAGAGTGTTACGTTTACATTTACCAGTATTTTAAATCTGTTTTAAATCTACCAGTAAAATACTGAATGTTGTTGCCAGCACGTATGTGTAATTACTAGAAAAATAATTCTAGTAATTTTATGGTAATTTCCTGGGATTACTGCGTGAAAGGGGCTTAGTATATATTGTTGGTAGGCCTATAAGCAAATTCCACTTTAGCATGAATGGTTATTAAGCAACCATGCAAGAAGAAATAATAAAAAAAGATGTTAAATGAAGACTTAAAAAAAATAATGACAGAGAATGATTTTTGAGTGAGAAGCAGAACAAGAGAGAATAGTGAGGAGACTGAGAGAGAAGAGATCAGTTGAAGGTCAGAAGCAGGCAGTCTTCCATTAGCAGAGTCTCTGTTTACTCTCTGCTAGACCTCACCAGGGATTTAGTGGCATATGCTTGTGCCCCCGGCATCCCAGAAACGGCCCATTTAGCCAGGCAAAGGCAGGGGGGCAGGCTGGGGCCATGTCCCAGGGCACTGCTCCTGGGCAGCGTCATTTATCTAAAACCCTCCCTCACTGCCAAACACCTAGTGAAGCCTGCGGGATTTCCCTCTGCCCTCTGTTTAAGTACCATTACTGTCTGAATGCGCGCACGCATGTGTGTGTCATCTGTGTTTTTGTTGTTCTATGTTTATATATTTAATCTGTTGGTTCTCTTGTTTTTAAGGAGCATTTGTCTGTTTCCAGTTTGCTGCAAATTTATTTTCAATTAGTTTCCCTTTGGGAATGACAGAATAATGCAAAACCAATGGGATGGTTTTCAATTAAAAGGAAGTGGTGCAGATCGCTGAGGGAAAGAGTACATTTCTGCTTTTCTTATCGATGTTTTAGTAGGCTTTTTTCATAGATTTCTCTGAGATTTAAGATATTTTTAAGTATGGAAGTACTTGTTTTTTGAGACAAGTCTTAAAGTTTGTCTTTATAGATACTGTCTTGTTTTCAGCAGTGCATCCATCCTGTCATTTATTTCGCTGTTTGTTATTGGGGAGCAGAACAGGTTGTTTTTAAGTTGTACCGGATGGATCTTCATTAGCTTGCTCGAGATTTCTATCTAATTTAGTGCTTCGGGTCAGTTTGAGCCTCTGGAGAGCCCTTATGGAGACTCAGCGTGGTGCAGACCGGTGCTCAAGTCTTCATGACAGGACACCAGGGATGCTCAGATGTTACCCTAGAGGTGGAGCTCTGTCTTTGTTTACCGTATTTTTGCTGAGGCTGTTAGCTGCTGCTAGGCTGTTTATTGCTACTGTTTGGCCCGTAACGCTGTCACTTTTTATTAAGGCCTTAATGGACACATTTTGTTGACATGTTTGTTCAGCTGCACAGCATTCACAGAAGTAGTAAATCTTTGTTGGCTGTAGCGTGAGTGTGTGATATATCTTTTCCCTTCGTTATCAGATACAAACAAACAGAAGTAAACAATAAAGCTGTCATAGGACATAAGTGACTGTACTGCTCGCCAAGTGACTTAAGTGAAAGTGGCATTTTGTCAGATTTTATTGAGTATTAAACACATTTTGCTATAAAGGGGGTGGTTTAGCCAAGAGGTGTATCTTCTTGTTAGTCGAAACCTAAATAAATATTCTTTTTTGTTCTTCCTCTGTGGAACACAGATTAAGATACTTGAATTAAGGTCTCTCATTAACTGAAAAAAAACATATAATTGAATTAAATATAATAAATTTGTCTTTACCAATATTTATGTATAACTCCAAAAATAGACATAAAATATGCGGCAGTTTTGAGCACTAGAGGCCAAACAACTCCAGCAACTTTAACATTTATATTATTACCAAAACACTTATCAAATTAGTAGATTTGTAAATTAACACACTTTTATGTTTGTTTTATATATTGTTTTATATAATCATTCATTCATTCATTCATTTTTTTTTTGGCTTAATCCCTTTATTAATCTGGGGTCATCACAGCGGAATGAACCGGCAACTTATCCAGCACATGTTTTACGCAGCGGATGCCCTCCTAGCTGCAACCCATCACTGGGAAACACTCATACACTCTAATTCACACACATACGCAGACAATTTTAACTTACCCAATTCACCTGAACCGCATGTCTTTGGACTGTGGGGGAAACCGGAGCACCCAGAGGAAACCCCACACAGCAACTCCATGCAAACTCCACACAGAAATGCCAACTGACCCAGCCGAGGCTCGAACCTTCGACCTTCTTGCTGTGAGGAATATATTTATACATATATATATACATATATATATATCGCCATACATATATACAGTATATATATAATTTTATTATTTATTTGTTTTTCAGTGTTGTAAACATGAAGTTCAATTGGTGCAAAGTTTCTCCGCTAATGCGATGATTCAGGTCATGCAAAACACAGTAGGGCTGCATGATTTAGAAAAAAAAAATGTAATTGCGATTTATCTGATCAAAATTGTGATTTGCAGTTTAAAATGCGATTTAATATAATTTCCTAAATAAGCTGCAGGTTTGATGTGGTGGTTTTAACAACACCAAAGAAAGACCAATAATATTATGAAAGACCATAAATACAAAGTACACTACACTGTGCGTCTGTTTATTTAAAATTTCCAATAAAGTTGTCAGTTGTCATGACAAATTAAGAAAATAACTACAATATTTTAAAATCATTGAAATAAATTATATATAATCCTATATACAGTATAGATATATATATAAAACCTTTAAAACCTTTACGTTTGGATTGTTACATTTTTCATATTTATTTCATGACATTCACGTTGTGTTGACAATGCTTTTCATACACAATTTTAGATTTTACTTCAGAGCACAAAAAATTTTGTATTAAAATGTGTAATTTATAAATATTTATATTATTATATTATTTGTAATACAATTTTGTCCTTTAATACAAGCAGGTAGATATATGAACTGTACCTTTAATTTTACCTGCTCAAAGAAAACATTATTTTTAAATGTATCAAATAAAACTAAAGTAAATGCACAGAACAACATGAGAATTTTTAGCAAATAAACTAATGTAAAAATAATCCCACTTGCTTTTTGAGCGTTGTCGAGTGAGTTCTTAAACGCCTGTGATTGGTCATTGTGTTCCAACACTCAACAGAAAGGGCTGTGATTGGCTCTAACGGTCAGTGTGGCTCTGGTGTTATCCATGGATGAGTGATGCAGATACAGATAAACAGCCACGGTCTAATGCATGGTTATCACAGCTGATCCACGATAGATGCGGTGGAGAAAACTTGCACTGCAGAGTAACACACTCATGTGGATCCACAGGTATAGCTGTAATGCTGTGTTCACAATAGATGCGAAATGTGCAGATAAATCACGCTATTCGCTCGTAGATAGACGCGTGAACTTTTTGAGTTTACTCGCTTCATTCTCGCTTCAAATTTACTTCACAATAGATGCGGATTTGCATCATGGGCAGGGCTTCTGTCTGCCCGGTGACTCTAGCTTCATTGCTCAATGGCTAACATGGATTTTATTGCGAGAATAGCTGTGTTTATGTGCTTTAGGATGTGTTTATGTGCTTTTTTAAATTTAAAAAAAAAATATTTTCTCCTTTCTTTTAGTTGTCTGTGTGTCTATTCTATGATTTAAGTGCATATTTTTGTATTACTATTTTTTTGATTTTATTATTTGTGCTCTGTTCTATAAATGTAGAGGAAAGTTGTTATTCGAATTTTGCCTTATTGTAATTGTGTTATAATGCAATAAAAAAAAATAATAATAAATAAAAAAATTTGTTTGGAGTCCACTACAACTGCACCCAGCTCTGTGAGTTCATCAACTCCTCCAGAAACTATACCTCGATGATGGAAGCTTTCAGCGGTGCTTTCGACTGAGCCGAGCCCAGTTTGATGATAATCACGCCCCTACAAGAGAAAGCTCCTGATTGGTTATAGCGACGCGAATGTCCGCTGAAGTTCAGATTTCCCAACTTGACGCACCGCAGGATGTCTATTTGCATCTGCGTCTGGTGTGAATGCAGCATAACAACCGAGAGAGGAGACAAAACGTTACCTCACGCAAGCAGGTCCACACACAGAGAGAGAGATCGAGTTTACAGCTTTCATTTTTCTCATAATGAAATAGGGGCTCGTGGGTTCTGTTGTAGCCATTGTCTGCTTTTTTAAGTGACGTTAGTTGGATTGTTTTAATTACTCATGCTCGCCTGCCTCGCCATAGTAATATTTTAAATAATTGCAGCTATTTGAAAATAGCATTTTCAGTTTAAAATCGATTAATCGTGCAGGCCTAAAACACAGTTCAGCAAATTAGTTAAGCTAGTAAAAACAATGATTTGACTTATTTTCTTTAACACTGTAAGGTTCAAGGTTTAGTGTTGGTTTATGCTTTTTTTTTTTTTTTTTTTAAATGTGATAAAGCATTAACCTTTTACCTCTACTTATCAAACGTTCTATACATGCATGATCCAAACATTATGAAACATTAACAGTGTCGTGTTTATAAATTAACAAAAAACACTTCTTCAGTGCAATTCATTGGATTTAACTTTAAACTCGAACCAAATCTGTCACTGAATGCACATACTTTTTATGAGCCTGGGTCGCTACTAACAGCAAAGGATGACAGAATTCTCATTTTTGTGTGTTTCCATCAATTACTTGTGCAAATTAGATATAGGTTATTTGAACTGAACAATTTAACAGCCTTTGACATAACTAAAATACTTAGCAAATGTTAAACTTAGAAGTGTGAAAGCAATTACCGTAAAATGTCAAGCAAGATGCTAATGGCTGCAGGGGGCACTATGAAGATATTTGAGAGAAAGTATTTTAACTCATTTTCACAGTTTAGTGTCCTGGGAGCTGAAAATGGAATACGTGGGCAATCAATATCCATAATGCTTTACTTTTGTTCCTTGATCCTCTCATGAGAGTGTAGTGTTGGGCAGCACAGGCTGGACTGGCAGGCACAGATGAGTCAGTCTGTTTCTGCAGCATGTCTGATGTTGAGCGGGTTTGGATCCCAAATCTCAGAGCGGCCTCTCTGGAGGGAGAATTTGAGACCATAACCCTCAATTCTCAGTTTAGAGTGATGCACTCAGGGAGACAGCTAGGTCCCTCTATTCCTCTCATAGCCTTTCTTTTTGTCAGAAAATCAGTGCTTTTTACAGCCTTCCTCAAATATCAGGTTTTTTTTTATATTGACAGCTTTCAAAACACCTGAATCAGCCATGCTTATTGCGGTGCAGCTGATGGACAGAGGTTAGGAAGAGTGGAATATTTTCGGATGACTTGCAAGTCATCAAATAAGACAACTAGGAAGCTAACTTGGATGTGAATATAAAATATACTGTAGATATACAGTTTACATGTCATATACTGTGAGCTATCTAAAGACCCCTTTGTTCATTTTTCAAACTTATATATACACTCACTGGCCACTTTATTAGGTACACCTTACTAGTACCGGGTCGTACCCCCTTTTGCCTTCCAAACTGCCTTAATCCTTTGTGGCATAGATTTAACAAGGTACTGGAAAATTCCTCAGAGACTTTGGTTCATATTTGGTTCATATTGACATCACGCAGTTGCTGCAGATTTGTCGGCTGCACATCCATGATGTGAATCTCCCGTTCCACCAAATCCCAAAGGTGCTCTATTGGATTGATATCTGGTGATTGTGGAGGCAATTTTAGTACAGTGAACTCATTGTCATGTTCAAGAAACCAGTCTGAGATGATTTGCGCTTTATGACATTGCGCGTTATCCTGCTGGTAAGTAGAAATAAGAAGATGGGTACACTGTGGTCATAAAGGGATGGACATGGTCAGCAACAATACTCAGGTAGGCTGTGGTGGTAATATGATGCTCAATTGGTACCTACAGGCCCAACATGTGCCAAGAAAATATCCCCTACACCATTACACCACCACCACCAGCCTGAACCATTGATACAAGGTAGGATGGATCCATGCTTTCATGTTGTTGACACCAAATTCTGACCCTACCATCCGAATGTTGCAGCAGAAATTGAGACTTATCAGACCAGGCATCTTCTATTGTCCCATTTTTGGTTGAGCCTGTGCAAATTGTAACCTCAGTTTCCTGTTCTTAGCTGACAGGAGTGGCACCTGGTGTGATCTTCCGCTGCTGTAGCCCATCCGCCTCAAGGTTGGACGTGTTGTGCATTCAGAGATGCTCTTCTGCATACCTCGGCTGTAACGAGTGGTTATTTGAGTTACTGTTGCCGTTCTATCAGCTCAAACCAGTCTGGCCATTCTCCTCTGACCTCTGGCATCAACAAGGCATTTGCACCCACAGAACTGATGCTCACTGGATATTTTTCTTTTTCGGACCATTCTCTGTAAACCTCTCTAGCCAACCTTTTGTTTACATTGTTCTTTTAACCTTTCTATTTATATAAAAAATAGCACAGTTCCATCAAATTATTTTAGCAACACAGGTTTTTGTTTATTTTTTTTTTACATTTTATGTAATCTTTCGAGTACATCTTTGAGTATCAAATCAGCTTGTCAGAATAACTTCTTAAGGGTCATGACTGTTAATAATTATCTTTACCATCACAGTAATCAATTATTTTACACAAAATTAAGTTGTTTTAACTGTAATGCACAACACTAAAATACTATGATTGCTGTATTTTTAACAGTCTGCTGGATTTCTAATTCAGTAAAAGGCCGCCTTGTTGTTCTTGAATATTTGTACTATTCATAAGTATTTGTCCATATTCAAAGTCTTTGAAGGCAGGACCCATGCATCCATGCAAATTGATTTACTATGGTTATGGCAAGATAAAATACAAATAAATGTCAGAAGGTATGTTGAAAGAAACAGTACAACTTCCTGTAATGTACAATTCTCAAATCAGTGTTTAAACAGCTGAAAGATGCCAAAAAAGTTTCCAAACAATGTAGTAATATTTTCTTTAGGAAGACCAATGTACTTGCTATGTATTGATGTCTCATCGCTGCTGGAAAAAAAGGCTTTATAATTGTAAAGAATTTGTAATCATAATTGAATTATATTAATTATAATAGAAACTGTAAAGGTTATGACACAGTACATCTATTAAATACTAATGAAATGTTTCCAAAATACATTCAAATGTACTGTTTTAATGGTAAAAATATCATGGGGTTTGAAGATATATATATTATATCTATTTTTTTGTAGGAATTTGTTAAACAATTTTTGAATTTAATTTAATTTAATTTAATTTAATTTAATTTAATTTAATTTTATTTTATTTTATTTATTTTATTTTATATTATTTTTTATTTTATTTTATTTTATTTTATTTTAGAGCATGCACTAATGTTTATAAAAATGATCACTGATTATGCTAATTTAAAAAAAAGCTAAAGATAGATTTATTTTTATTTTGTTTTATACTATATGCCCGCTTCAAGAGCTGATCTATGGCCTAATGAATGTGGACTGGCAGACTTTGCTTATGTATATCTACAAAGTCCTCACGGCATAGGGCATGTTTTTTAGATTCTGGTCCAGTCCTGTAAGGCCAATGATCTGTGCAGTTTAACTCCAATTTAAGACTAGTGTCTAGTAGACAAGACATGTCCACAACAAGTCTGCAGGTTCACTTGCCATTTGGGACCACACCATAGATCAAGTCTTCCCTTCTCTTCATTTTAGATTCAAAATTATTCACTCTTGGGTTTCTTTTCAATGCCCAAGATGCACAATCAACACTTTTGCCCTCTTCACAGTGACTACTACCATGCAGCCTGTGTGACATTACATCATCAAAGTCTAGACTTGGATGAAGACCGTAAGGGCTGACTCAACAGTGTCATTTGGGACCGCGGATATCTGATTTTCACAAGAGATGCTCTGTGATTAAATTGCTGAACTGCTGATTGCTCTGTTTTTACATTTTAACAATGATATTTTAACAGCAATGAGGGGTTCATTGTGTTTCTTCCACATACTGGAATTCATTCTCTCTTTTCATGGCTGACTTCTATTTAAATCTACATCTGCCAGCTGAAGGGAAAATTTTGTTTGACCTTTCGGACAGCTCATCTTCCTGTTCTGAGCCCTTGTAGTCTCCAAGAAAGAGAAAGAGTTGGTCCCAGTGAGGTTGTGAATGTGAGGCCGACTCGTTTGCCTGCTTATGTGCCTGAATTTTGCCTTTGGCCTTTTCTGGATACTTCCATCTCTTCTGCTTAGCGCTCTAGGATTTTATGTGTTGAAGTAAAAAGTGTAAAAGTCAGTGTTTGGTCTTGATGTTCAAAACTGTAGTCATCTGGGAGCCCATAAATGACTGTCATTTTTTTCTGGCGCACAAGTAAAGGGCTGTCTATCACGTGTAATTCAATCCGATCGTAATTCAAGTCTTTTTATTGCATTTAAAATTCTAAAGTTTACCGCTTATTGTTGTTACCCCAGGCTAAACAAAATATACATCACTGATCTAAGACACTTTAACGCTCTTCTGAGCTGAGCTTGAAATATGACTTATGGACAATATTGATGTCTTTGAGCGCCATGTACAAAGGAGGAAGTCGAAAAATACTGCAAGAAATGTCTGAATTATGAATTCGTGTTTTGACTTGTTTCAGATGATCACTTCAGACTCAGTTTGAAGAACAAGCTTGAACTTGAGCCAAGGTTGAATGTTCCGCCACAACATAAAGTAGTTGAGTGTTCTCTGTGCTCGTGAGTTACTGCGGTATCGTTCTCCTTTGTTTTTATTGAGTTTGCTTTTGTCAGGCCCTTCTAGAGTTTCACCGGAGAGAATCAGCATGATCAAAAACGGATTCCCTTTATACTTTCAGCTGCTTCTCCAAGACCAGAGGCCTGTCAGTCAGACGCAAGGAAAGAAAGAAAGGAAGAAGGAAGGAAGAAAGAAAGAAAGAAGAGGCCTGTTGAACAGATGGAGGTTAGATCTCTCTGGCTGTGTTCCCACAGGTTTGATGTTGTCAAGAGTCTCTCTCCTGTCTGGCTCAGTAACACAGAGTGCCCCTGTTTATGGGGATATGATCATGTGTGATGCGTTAGGACGTTGGAACTTAATTCGGGTGGGCCTGTGGAAATGTTTTACCTCTGTAGTGTTTTCTGCCCTGTAGTATGACCCTCAATCTGTGGATTTAATCTGGAGAGAAGACCAATCGAAAAATAAGTGCAGGGAAAGTATGAAAGTGAGAATGAGAAAGAAAGACAGTATCACGATTCCCAAGGAAATCAGAGAACTTGTCTATGCTTTTGTGTGTGTGATCTCAGTCTGAGGCACCGGCAGACTTGTACACACACCCCCTTGTGGTTGGCAGAGGGATTACACTCTCCTTCCCTCTCCTCACTTGTCCTAGTCTCTGCCTAGAACACATTATGCCCGGACATTGTGCCAAAATACTACTTCTGGAGGCTTGTCTGGCTATAAATCATGCAGGGATTGGTGTTAAAAGAAGGCACAGGCCAAAGAGATGCAGGCTGTGAGGGCATCTGTACTGGCTGGCACACTCACTTTATGATAGACAGCCATACCAGATCCGTAAAATGCATCACTTTTGACAGGTAATTCAGGTAAATCTTCTGGTTAATCATCTGGTTGAGTATTGTAATAAATATATGTGCTTGCTGAACACTTTATTAGGTACACCTTGCTAGTACTGGTTTGTAATGCCTTTTTGTCTTCAGAACTGCCTTCTTTTTTTGGCATAGGCTCAGCAAGGTGCTAAAACATTCCTCAGCCATCTTGCTCCATATTGACGTGATAGCTTTGTGCAGAACTGTAGATTTGATGCCTGCAGAATCTCCCATTCTACCACATCTCAAAGTTGCTCTGTTGGACTGAGATCTGGTGAGTATAGTGAACTTGCTGTCATGTTCAAGAAGCCAGCTTGACATGATTTGAGCTCGCATTAAGCTGTTAGAATAGTCTTCAAAAGATGGGCAGACTTTGGGATGAAGGTGGTCAGAAACAATTAAATGATGCTCAGTTGGCTCATGCAATCTAACAATCTAACTAGCTACTTATTGATTTAATTGTTTGTTTGACTTTATTAGTCCCAAAGGGAAATTTACATGACAGAGCAGAGTTCTCCATACTAAAAATATATCAAATAAGGTACATATATATATAAAAACAATAATAAAATTACATTCACACTGCACACC
Source organism: Danio kyathit (assembly GCA_903798195.1). Taxonomy (NCBI): domain Eukaryota; kingdom Metazoa; phylum Chordata; class Actinopteri; order Cypriniformes; family Danionidae; genus Danio; species Danio kyathit. Next base: position 42,695,168 of record LR812525.1, read on the forward strand.
TTAGTTTCAAACAACAAGTAGACACTTGTCCTAACTAATACTATTACAATTCTGCATAATTCATCTAGTATGTCTTTGGTTATACAGTCTAATCACTGTTGGTAAAAATGACTTCCTGTATCTTTATCTGTAACACCGGGGTTGAATTAATCTTGCACTAAAGGAGCTTGCACACGCTTGGACTACATCAAAAAGGGGATATTATCTTGGTTCATCATTCTGACAAATTTGTCCATCATTTGATTATGTGCAATCTCTTCTACTGTATAGTGGGTAGTACACACCCCACAACAGAACCTGCCCTCTTTATAAGCTTATTTATAAGCTTAATTTAAAATTTTACTAATTGAATATGATATTGCTTTGAGAATGTAGGAAGATTTTAAAAACAGTAGCTGTTTTCTAAATCAGATGGCATATTAAATAACTTCAGTTCATAACTGTGAAGGAAGTTATTGCTTTTTGGCCATGGCTATCTATTTATTAATCAGCTATCTTAAGATTTGAGTTAAACGTTCGGTGCAAAAATTGTTAATAGGTTATTGTATCTTAATATTGCATATACTAGATTTTTGTCAGGCAACTGGGTTTTAATGCTTTCTATACTGTATGTTATATTTGAATACAGATGTCAGACTAACCAGGTGGACTCTCCTAAAACATGAATCTTATACTGAAATATTGAATTATACCTGTATAAGGCAGGGCACTTTTGTGGCATCAACCACAACATTCACATGCACATATACATATGCATAAGAATATAAAAAGCAAAGCATTGTGGCAAAAAATAAAAAAGTTTTTTTGTTTGCATATAGTAGAATCAATATGCAGAAACAGCAGATGCACCCAGAATAGCAAGTGTTTGAAATTTACATTTTTGAACATGAAATAGTCTGATTTTAAAGGTTTATTGTTCCAGCACTCCGCTTAAGTGGCTTCATATTTTTCTGATGTAGCTCAGGTACTGATCCCATGGATTTCAGCCTATTTAAAAGCAAGGGAAGAACGAAAATAAAAAAACACAGATGTTTGGAGTTGGCCAGGAGCCAATGTCAGTGTCTGTGGAACTGTATTTGACAGTGTTTGATTCATCCTGTTCACCCTATAGGTCAGGGTGGACAGATATCTGTGTATGTCCGTGTAGGGAAATGTTCGGAGCAGAGTGAACTGCTTCCTGATGTGGGCTGCCCTGTCAGAGGTTAAAAGGTAGCATTGTTTTTTCGCTTGGACTTTGAATGTGGATTTCTTTCTCTATTTTTATTTTTCTGCCTCTCGATCTCGCTCTCCTTTCTTCTTCCTTTATCACTCTCTCTATATAAAATGTCTAATTCATCTGGGTCTAATGCTCGGCCGAAGCATCAGTATTCATCTTGCTCTCTCTTCTCTTTCCACCTCTTCCCCTTGTGTTTGTTTTTATACTATGGGGGTATGATAGCCGTTCAATAATTCATTTTTAGAGTGTATACCCATGCAATGAGAAATTCTGATTCATCCTTAGAGTTGCCGGCTGCCCGCTTCTTGCATCATTTAGGCTGAAGAGTAAGCCGTGGCTCGCTAGCGCTCTTTGGAGTTTAGCAGTCTCCATTTTGTTTGCTGGAAAGTTTGCTGTGGACAAGCGGCTAGCAGAGTCAGGGGTTTTCCTTCCTTTCTCTGACGACATGCCATTTTAAAAACAGACGAGACCACAACGGCCCCTTTGATCTGTCCTAACTCAGAAGGAGTGATGGAGGGAAAGAGAAGGAAAGAGCGCTGACCAATACCAGCCTTCTTCTCCAAACTGTGGTCTTAAAGATTAAAGGGGAAATATTCTGTGAAGGCATGTGTGTATGTGTGTTTGAGGTTGACTTGTGGAGTATGGCTAAATGTGTCTGTGTAATTGAACAGTTTTCCTGCTTGTGCTGTGCTGCGGTCGCAGTTGTTCTTTTGAAGCAATGGCTAGCTTATTTCCTACTTGTTTCATTCCCCTAATCCTAAACCTTTAACATCACACATAACCAGCTTCACTCGGAAAACACTCATGAATCGCCGCTGTCCATCATCTTAACATATTACCCTGCTCCGTTTCCAACAGTCAACCATTTAGCAAGACAAATGCCTTTTTAATGCGTTAGTTATAGTTGAAGAAATTGCATTTGAAACCAGAAAACAACATGAAAAGCTAAATAAATGTGAAATTAAAGTAATAATACACTTTTTGTAGTTCCATCGATGAATTTGCTCTTCAGTGTTTGGACTCTCAGTAGTGATTATTAACCCACACTGAACTAAGCTAAACTGAACTGAACTTACTCTCTGAAAACTGAACTGACACTGTTTCAATTCACTGTAATCTTCCATGTGAAGCTGCTTTGACACAATCTACATTGTATAAGCGCTATACAAATAAAGATGAATTGAATTGAATTGAAACTTTTTTGTAGTTGCAAATAAAACAAAATCAATGTAGTGCAAGAAAACGACATTTAATTATAAAAAATTAAGTTTAATTCAGTCAGGTACTTGGCATTTCTTTGCAAGTAATTTGCTAGAAATGAAAAGTATTTCTTCACAAGACTAATGCCTTTTTAATACATTAGTTAATAGTTGAAGGAATTGGACTGTAAACCAGAAAAAAAACAGGCATATGAAAAGCTAAATAATAGAGATGCTCCAACCGATCGGCCGGAGATTGGTATTGGCCGATAATCACATTTAATGACTCAATCGGTACTCGCCATCTGGCCGATCTTATGAACCGATCGCAGGTGTTTGTTTATAAATTTATAAGCAGAGGAAGACATTTATGAGCAGAGGAAGACACATGTGCGCACCTGGGTTATAGCAGCACTATAACATGTGAGGAGGTAAATGATGTGATGTCCCATCACTGGGAATCATCTATACACACTCATTCGCACACATAGACTATAGACAATTTAGCTTACCCAATTCACTTATACCACATGTCTTTGGTAACACGGGGAGAACATGCAAACTCCACACAGAAATGCCAACTGACCCTGCCGGGGCTTGAACCAGCGACCTTCTTGCTGTGAGGCGATTGTGCTACCCACTGCCCCACCGTGCTGCCCCATATTATCTATTATTTTCTGTAAAGCTGCTTCTGTCCACTTTAAATGGTTATAAGAGATCTTAGTTATGATGAGATCTCATGTATCATACTTAGAGGGAAAATGTGCTTTATGCAATGGCAAAGTTACATAAAGCTTGAAGCATTAGAATTGGTACTCGGTATCAGCCAATCACCATGACAAGGTACTCGGTATCGGATGCAAAAATCCTGATTAGAGCATCCCTACTAAATAAATATAAAATTAAAGTAATAATGCACTTCTTTTGTAGTTGCAAAAAAACATAGTCAGTGGAGTGGAAGAAAACAACATTTAAATCTTTCTATTTTAAAATATCAGGTTTTTAATTCAGTGAGTTGTTTGTGTTTGAATCTACAATATTTGTTACTCAATGTTGTTTACCTCAAAAAACAAAACAAAAATGAGATGATAAGACACTTGCAGTTTTTTGAGATTGAAAACCAGAAATCTGAAGCTTAAAAGTGTACAAAAAACACACATCTTTCTCTTTTTTTAGGTTTTAGGTGTTGTGCTGGATCTTGCACGGAAAAGCTTAGCAATTATATTATATTATTAGACTAAAATCATGTTAACATGCAAATTGTTTATATGAATAGCGTATATACAGTTGAAGTCAGAATTATTACCCCCTCTTTGATTATATTTTTCTCTTTTTAAATATTTCCCAAATTATGTTTAACAGAGCAAGGAAATTTTCACAGTATCTCCTATAATATTTTTTCTTCTAGAGAAAGTTTTATTTGTTAGAATGAAAGCAGAATGAAAGCAGTTTTTAATTTTTTTAAAACCCTTTTAAGGTGAAAATTATTAGCCCCTTTAAGCAATTTTTTTTCGATAGTCTACAGAACAAACCATCATTATACAATGATTTGCCTAATTACCCTAACTAGTCTAGTTAACCTAATTAACCTAGTTAAGCCTTTAAATGTCACTTTAAGCTGTATAGAAGTGTCTTGAAAAATATGTAGTAAAATATTATTTACTGTCATCATGGCAAAGATCAAATAAATCAGTTATTAGAAATGAGCTATTAAAACTATTATGATTAGAAATGTGTTGAAAAAAATCTGCTCTCTGTTAAACTGAAATTGGGGAAAAAATAATCTGGGGCTAATAATTCAGGGGGGCTAATTATTCTGACCTCAACTGTATATTAAATTGAACCAACATTAATATAATGAGTCTGTTTACAGTGTAGGGAGGTATCTATTTCTTATAAGTGTGTGTCTATGTTTAGCATCTGGGTGTGTTTTGATGGCAGTGCAGTGTTTAATCCTGAAGCCGTCATCTGTATTGTCCACCTCTTTTAGTTTTGGTGTGATCAGTCAATGTTTCTTGGGTGGCTTCTGTCAGAGAGAGAGAGAGAGAGAGTAAATATAGTCCTGAAATAAACCATGAATACATGGTTGGGTTAAGAAAATCACAGTGGCACAACGCCACAGAGAGGGACATGGCCTTGTGTGGGTCTCTGACAAACAGCACATGCCTCAGGGTGGAAACAGCAGCTCACACACACAAACACACAGCGCTGCATGAGCGTGTTACCCAAACAGCCCAGAAAATAGCTGCTCCCTGCTTCCACTGAGGGAAAAATTGCTTACTCACCCTCCCACATGCCTCATTTCCTGCTCTTATTATGGAAAGTAGCAGTGGAAGTGGGCCTCTCCTGGCTAAACTGTGATCAGTGTTGTGATCAGTGTTTTTTTTTTTTCTTGGATGCTTTCATTGAAGGTCTTATTTGCTGTATATACCCAGCAGGCACACAAAATTATAAGATGTTAATATAAGGTTAGATTTAGGTCATGACGTCAGGTGACCAAAATTCAATGTCTAGCCAGCATCTAAGGATAACGTTATTTTGACAATAACGATGTCAAATTCCGTTAATATTTGTGTTGGAAAGTGACCAAAATCCAACGTCTGATAGATCTCATAGTGAAAACATCCACACAATGTCAAGGTGTAACATGATTAAACGTTGATATTTGGTTGATTTTAGGTTGGACGTTGGACATTGACATGAGCCTGATGTTGGTTCTGATGTAAACCCAATTTTCATTTCCAAACAAAATCCAACGTCCCCACGACGTTGGGGTACAATGTCAATATGACGTCATATTGACATCCTGTGCCTGCAGGGTAGTGCATCCACAAACTGCAATGAAAATTGACCAAATATGATTTCAGATTAGTGAATTTAAAGATTATCAACAAGCCTAAACCACTTAAATAACATAATTATGTATGTATTGTAAATATTATTAAAATATAATTTATAGGTGTATGATAATACATTTATAAATGTATAAACCCACAATAAATAACAACAGCGTGGTCATAAATATGGGCTCTATGAGCTCAGTATATGCATTATTTTATATTAAAAATATTGAAGAACGACAATTTACCTGAAGAAAGAGAATATTTATTTATTCATTCATTCATTCATTCATTCGTTCATTTTCTTTTCAGCTTAGTCCCTTTATTAATCAGTGGTCACAGAGCGGAATGAACCGCCAACTTATCCAGCATATGATTTACGCAGCGGATGCCCTTCCAGCTGCAACCCATCACTGGGAAACACCCACACACTCATTCACACTCATACACTACCGAAAATTTAGCTTACCCAATTCACCTATAGTGCATGTCTTTGGACTTGTGGGGAAAACCAGAGCACCCGGAGGAAACCCACGCAAACACGGGGAGAACATGCAAACTCCACACAGAAATGCAGACTGACTGCACTTACTTATTTGTTTGTTTATTTATGTGTGGTTATGTATATTTATCTGCATGTTTTACATATTTTCCCTAGAAATTGTACAGCAAACTTTTTGGATATGACAAAATGATGTTTAAGAAACATTATGGCTATCAATGTGATATTATATGATGAAAATTGTAATGCTTTGTCTTTAGAGATTCTTAGTTAAAATGTTTTTTTTTATTTTTTTATCTAAGACACATTGTTTAAAATGCAAACCTTTTGTGAGTTATTGTAAATATCTTTACTCTCACTTTCATAAATTTTATTGACCCTTGTTGATAATCAAGGTATTGATTTTGTCTCTATCTCTCTCTCTCTCTAAAAAAAAAAAAGACATTCTGATCCTAATCTGTTAAACGTTTGTATATGTTATTTTAATTCAATTAAACTTTTTGTCAAAAAGAATAGGAGAAAATAACGAGAATGAGCAAGAGGTTAAATAGAGGTTGAAAAGATATTTTTAGGAATGTTTTGGTGACTGCTGACTTCATGAAGAAATTAATAACACTTTCTCATAAAATTCTTTGTTTTATGTTCATCTTTCTACACAGGAGAAAGTCTCTACATTTGGATTAACATACAATTTTCTATTTTTTATTATTATTTTTTCAGCGATGGGAGTGAATGTTAGACAAACACACAATCATAGTGAGGTTCAGGATGAGAACACAGAAAAGACACATAGCCTTTTAGGGAAGTGAAAACTTGGTCATCATCAGGTAGTGATGGACTGGCCCAGCAGAAGTTTCATTTCATTCTCAGCGCCTGAGTGTGTGTGTGTAAATTTACTCTTAAAGCTTTAATATCACATGATCTCATGGCAATTTGTAACTTTTCAATTTAGTGGCTAATTCGTATAAATTCTTACAATCTCATTTACTACAATTGGCTTATCCCTCAATAACGTTGGGTTTAAGGGTTGGGTTGTGTGTCATGCCTCCTTTTTAAAATTGTACAATTTCATATAACTGAACTCGTAAGAATGCGTACGCATTAGCCACTAAACTGACAAAACCTAAAATAGTTATGTTTCCTTGTGAGATCAGACTAGTATCACTTATAACAGCTCATAACACACAACTTTACCCTCTGCCCTCACACACACACACACATACACACATGCCTGTCAGTCTTTCTGCATGTACAGAAATGTTCACAATCTGTGTAGTGTGTGTGGGTTGGGTGTCAGTGAAGGTTTTCTCTAGTGTGTGTGTGTACAGATTTCACTTTGTCTCTCTCTCTCTCTTTTTCTGAAGCACCTGGGTGCTGACGGTTGATATCTTTCTCTTTCCCCTGTGAATGTTTATGTGTCAGCTGACAAAATTCCAGTCCTGGTGGAAACTTCTTGGGTGTTGGTGCTCTGAATGGCTCCTTTGTTTTTGCACTGCTGTGTTGTGTGAACGCTGTTTTGGTTTCCTGGGCTGATAATTTGCTGAAGCGACGGCAGACTCCGCTGCGGACACTGATGCTAACTCCTCCTGACAAACACTTAAGCACACTTCAAACACACCTATGGTCAAATTTGTCAAACTCTGAAGCGCTTCGACTGCGAGAAGGGAGTAGAAAAACAACCAAATCTGTGGACGTTTTTCTTTTGTTTTGTTTTCAGATAATTTGAAACATGCTGGAGGACTGAAGGTGTCCATGTGCGTTTTTGAAGGCCCTGAGTTTAGAGGTTGTTTTTTTTATCGTCAGCTGTAGAAGACAGTTTGATGGGGTCATATGAGATATTTACACTGGGTGAAGTTCAGCCAAAGTGTGAGAGTTTGATGCTAAATTAGTGTAATTAGCACGGTTGTTATTCTTGCGTCGGGCCATAATGTGAATGTTTGAGATGAGGATAAAATGTCACTGAGAGCTGGGGAATTCCAACTTTTTGTGGTCAGCTGTACAAAATTATTGTGTGCAATGTGATTTATTCTAATACTACAAACAAAAACTGTATACATATCTAAACATTCTTTAATCAAGGTACATAAATATGCAAATTGCAAACTTTTCATAACTTTAATATACTTGGTTATTTAAAGTAATTTTGTTGAAAAATGTAAAAACATTTATAATTATCATGAAATGTTTTTAAAGTCTTAATTAATCCTTACACACATTGGTAACACTTTACAGTAAGGTTGTATAAGTCAATGTTAGTTAATGTATTTACCAACATTAATAATCAATGAACAGTACAGTATGTTTATTACAGTGATTAATCACCATTGTTCACATGCCCTTTTCACAAGCCTGTTATGATGCTTTTAACAGTCATCAGCATCTTAAATCCTTAAAAGTTTTTAATACTTAGATTTTTTAAAAACGCATGAACATTTATATGTATTTATGTATGTATTATATCATCTTTGCTTCAAATTACAAAAATTTGCGAGCGAATTACCGCTTGTATGAGGCGTTTCTAATGCAGCGTCTATGGGACAGGACAGTAAATTTTGAGGTTATTCTCTCCTCTGGCAGTCGTCATCAGTCTCACACAATTTTTTTCCTTTTTCTGAAAGTCTTTATAACATCATCGTGGAGTGGACTTTTTATTATTTGAGCAAATACGATTATTTGTTGTACTCTCCCATTTACTGTGCTCTAAGTTTTCGACTTCAGCTTCTGAGAAACCCGGAAATGTGAAAAGGGTCTGTTGGTTATTTGTGTTAACTCGAAGTGCATTAACAATAATGCATTTGGATTTTAATAATGCATTAGTAAATGTTGAACTATGATTAATAAATGCTGTACAGGTATTGTTTATTATTAGTTCATGTTAGCAAATACGTTAACTACCAATAACTAATGAAAACTTATTGTAAAGTGGGACCCACAAATGAATACATTTAAAAGGTCTAGCATTGGAGCAAAATAATAATATTAATTCATAAAGTAAAATGTTTTGTTCCTTCACAAAATCTTCCTCATTAGTGTCTAATAACTTGTCTTGTGATATTAGACACACACAGTCTTGGGTTCTGTGAAATACTGTTTAAAAGAAAAAAAAAATGTCTGTAAGTGGGCTTTGAAATTTAAGTAGTTTTTTTCTAACTGCATTTGTTCATGTTTTAATCAACTTCATTTTAACAATTTTCACAAATAATAAGACCTATCATTTACATACAGAGGATAAACAGCATAGTGTTACAGTTTGATCAAACGTTTCAATTACATTTATTTACTCATTTTAGCAGTTTGATTTTTATTATAATAAATGAACTTTATAAAACATTCAGAAACTCTGTTAAAACTAGAGAAACATCCAGCAGCATGGTGAGATAAATGTACTTAAAGTCAAAGGCAAAGCTATCATTTTCATCAATCATCGCCCAGATATTCTTGTTTTAAGCATAAACTTGCTTATTTTTTATATTTTTCAAGTCATGCAGCTTTTCAAATGAATGTGTCTTTATATAGTAATGCTCAACAAATGCTGCATTCATTTAATAAAAGAAAAAACCTGAATAAAATATTCATTCTTTCATTTTCCTTCGGCTTAGTCGATAATTTATTAGGGGTCAGCACAGTGGAATGAACGACCAACTATTCTGGCATATGTTTTACGCAGCGGATGCCCTTCCAGCCGCAACCCAGTATTGGAAAACACTCATACACTCTCACATTCACACACACTCATACACTACGGCCAATTTAGTTCATCCAATACACCTACACCGCATGTCTTTAGACTGTGGGGGAAACCGGAGCACCCAGAGGAAACCCACACGAACACGGGGAGAACATGCAAACTCCACACAAAAATCCCAACTGGCCCAGCCAGGACTCAAACCAGTGACCTTCTTGCTGTGAAGCTTAATTTTGCAATTAAAGGGCTGTTTTAATATATTTTAAATTGTAATTTGTTAATTTAATGGTTAAACTTGTTAACAGCTGTTATTCTGTGTCACATGCCCTTTAAAAAATAACATGTTGATTTGGTTTACTATAAAAAAATAATAATAAAAGATCGCACTGCTTCATACATTTGTGGAAACTGGAAACAAATAAATGTTGCTGTAACATCAATTTAAAATAGCTGTTGCAAAAAAGTGTAAATTAGACATAAAAGTATAAATAAACAAATCCATACATGTGTGCATTCATAACTAAAATCAAATCTGTCTTTTGGCCCAACATTTTGACCACTTTCTGTTCATTCATTCATTCATTCATTTTCCTTCAGCTTAGTCCCTTTATTCATCAGGGGTTGCCACAGCGGAATGAACCACCAACTTATCCAGCATATGTTTTAAGCAGTGGATGCCTTTTCAGCTGCAACCCAGTACTGGAAAACATACATACACACTCATTCACACACATACACTACAGCCAACATGGGGAAAACATACAAACTCCGCACAGAAAAACCAACTGACCCAGCCAGGACTCGAACCAGCGACCTTCTTGCTGTGAGGCGACAATGCTAACCACTGAGCTACTGTGTCGCCCCACTGGTGTCTATGTCAACCAATATTAATTTCAGTCAATTTATGCATTTAGCTCATACTTTCATGTCACATAAACATATCCATATTGCCACATCTACATGCAAAGCCAATGAAGAGGTGTGTGTGTGTGTGTGTGTGTGTGTGTGTGTGTGTGTGTGTGTGTGTGTGTGTGTGTGTGTGTGTGTGTGAGCTAGTGAGTTGGTAGCAGATCCTGGGATTGTTGAGCTGCACAGTGAGAATTGATCCTCTGTCTTTGATGTCTGCGAGGGCAGGCTTAGCCACCCTCTCCCAGTGTTTGCTTTGGCCCGTGCAGCAGCACAGCAGCATCGGGCCCTGGTAGCTCTCTTTAATATGATCAGTGGGCCAGTTCTTTTCATCAGTCTGGAGGTCTAATGCCTTTAACTGGCTTACGCTGACCTCTTCTATCCCCCCTTTAACACAAACACTCACTCAAATAAACCCACCCACCAGCACATACAAACGGCATCAG
>LR812525.1:42710961-42720961 GCA_903798195.1 Danio kyathit
GCAAGTCATTGTGATATGAATATCGAGATATGCATATATGTGATATTTCAATAACTTTGGTATATTCTACACCCTAAAGTATCTTGTCATCTTTCTGGCTTCATTGTTTTTCTGTTGTTTTATCATTCATTTTTTCGTCTGTATGTGTGTTTATACTGTATGTCGGACATTGTATGGTTTTGTTTTTTGTCTGCCAGTCAGAGCGGCAGCAAGAAGGTTGCTGGATCGAGCCCCGGCTTGGCCAGTTAGCGTTTCTGTGTGGAATTTGCATGTTCTCCCCATGTTCGCGTGGGTTTCCTCCGGGTGCTCTGGTTTCCCCCACAGTCCAAAGACATGTGCTATAGGTGAATTGAATAAGCTAAACTGGCTATAGTGTATGAGTGTGTGTGAGTGCGAGCGTGAGCATGTATGGGTGTTTCTCAGTTGCGGCTGGAAGGGCATCCGCTGCATAAAAACATATGCTGGATAAGTTGGGGGTTCATTCCGCTGTGGCGTTCTCTTATACATCAGGGAATAAGCCTAAGCAAAATGAATGAATGAATGTCTTCCAGTCTGTCTATCATTCTATACAGTGTATGTCTGCCGTTCTATCGTTTTATATACAACATGTCTGTCTGTAGTTATATCTACAGTATACCGTGACATCTGTCTATCTTTCTGATGATCTGTATTTTTGTCCACTATTATTCTATAGTTTATTCAGTCACTCTTCCTATCATATACTCATTCATGCTTCTTTCCATTCCATATAAATTTCTTCTTATATAGGTTCTTATGTTTATTATTTATATATGTAATCCTATCATCTTTCTTTTAATTGTTCTTTTAATTCTTTCTGTTTCTCTGTAATTACTTTAACAGAAAGAAACATCTCTTATATGCATGTAAATCTTCATTATGTATCAGTCACTGCTAGTTTCAAAACATAGCATTAAAGTAAATATATTTGATATATCTCCAGTATATTTAACTGATTTGTATCCATTTATACATCCGTTTTCATTAAGTTAATTTTCTATTATCTTCTTTTTCTATTGTCCAGTATATATATATGTATATATATATATATATATATATATATATATATATATATATATATATATATATATATAAGTGCAAACTGTTTATCATCACCGCCGCTACGGTCCTTCTGCCATTACGAAGGGTGTCTTCCTTCCTTGTCTGGCAAAATTTAAATATGCTTTCCAAATTCTGTATTCATAAGGCCAAAAAAAAATCTTTTCATAAGTTGTTTTGAATTGCAAATTTGTCAAAATCAGCCTTCGCGGAGCAGTCCAGGCCCATGGCGCTTATCCCCGAAACCAGTAAGCCTGGCGACGTTGGCAGTAGCACACACACGCACACATGCATACACACACACACACAAACACAAACTGTCATGGCATAATTATGTAACCCAAACCTCGGCAGATTATTTAAATGTGTGCTGGAGGTGTCATCCTCAGTGTGCCCATGGCGGGTGAGTGGTGTCACATCTCAGAAGTGGAACGGGTGAAACGGGGCCCCCTCAAAACACACACACACACACACACACACACACACACACACACACACACACACACACACACACACACACACACACAACTCAGTCTAATCCAGGAGCGCCGTATGCGTGTGTATATTTTAGCACATGCGTGTTAGTATGTTACCTTTGATGGGTTGGATTAAAGCAAATCTCCACTCCTTTGGTGCAGTTCAAACACACTCAGGGACAATACTTCACACCACAGCTCGGCTAATGAGAGATAAACCTGAGCCCAGGAAAGTGAGCGACATCACATCAACCTGATTAAAGACAGACCGAGTCCCTTGCGTTCGCTTCTTCGTCTAATTCGTTCCCTCTCTTCACCTTTTTTTTCTTCTTCTTTGTTTATTCCTCTTTCTTTTGGAGAGCATGGCTTGACAAAGAGGCCAGCTTGACTTTATTGCTGTGATAGGCTGTGAACGTCTTTCACTGCATGTAAATGAAGAGCTTTACATCTTTCTATGTGTCTCTGCTGCTGGCTTGGAGAAAGGGCTGTGTGTTATTACAGGGGTTGTTGACTCTGCAGATTTAGAGCTGAGCTTTCTGCTTTGTGGTTTGATAGCTTAATTAAACATGCAAATCTGCTATCTTTATACATCACGCTCGGGGTTCTCCTCAAAGTGCCCCATTCACAAGCACCTCTTTCATCTAATAAATAGAGTTCTGCATGTGCAGAATTAAAAGCAGCGCCATACCATTTATTTATATATATATATATATATATATATATATATATATATATATATATATATATATAACAAAAGTATTATTTTAATTAGGATATATATCTATTTTTCTAATATTTGTTATTGTTTTAAATATATTTCAGTATTTTTATATTTTGAATTTATACTTTTACTTAGCAGTGTATAGCAGTGTAAAGCAGATTATATACTTTGTTTTTTTTATTAGTTTTTCATGTTTTGGCATTTTTATTTAGCATTTAGTCAGTGTGTTATTATTTGTTTTAATTGTAGTTTTTTGTACTTTATCTTATTTTAATTAAACATTATTTATTTAAGTGTTGTGTTTTTTATTGATTTATAGTAATTTTTGTTTGTTAGATTTTGATTTAGTTAACATGTTTTATTTTTTTTATTTATTTTATTTTATTTTATTTTGTTTATTTATACAGGGACAATGTACAACATGACATGTTGTGCCAGAGTTAGCTATAAAGCTAATTTACATCTGTAGTCCCGGGGCAGGAAGTTGTAACAAGTTTAACAGTAAAAAAATAATACAATATACACTTACAGTACAATACATAATAATACATCATAGTCAATAAAATGAAATCAAATCAGTGGTTGCATATTCGATTTTGTTTAAGCCCAATTTTAATAACAGTTTTAAAATTATTAAAAGTGGTACTGTCTCTGATATGCACTGGTATTTTATTCCATCTTTCTGCTGCTCTGAGTGAAAAAACTGATGTCCAAAAGCAGTTCTCTAAAGTTTAACTGAACAATCACCTCTAACCAATGATGACCTAGTCTATCTTATATTGTCCTTGCAGACAATCACACATTGTTTGAGAGGTGGTGGTGCAAAGTCATTAAATATTTTATACATTAAACACACATCAGCATAAAATAAGAAACTGTTGAATGTTAGTAAATTATGGCAGTGATGATAGCTCCTTGGCTTTTTAGCTAAAACTTGTACATTTTGTTTATAGATAATATACAATGGTTTTAATGTTGTAATGTTCATGTGGGACCAGCTTGTAGTTCAATAAGAAAAATGAGGGAAAATCATTATTTATATAAAAGTTTAGCATCACCCAAAGGTAACTGATGCCTAATGTTTCTATAAATCCTCAGACTTGCTCTAGCACTTTTGGAAACCTTCTTAATGTGTTTTTTAAGTCAATAATTATACCTAAATATTTAAAATGATCAACTATATTTGAACTATATAACTTTTATTTAAAAATATTTTAGTTTGAGTAACTTTTGGTATGTGCTTTTGTCTCTTTCATTCATTTTTAATATTACTTTGTTAATTTTTGGAGTTTTATTTTACATTTTAAATTAGCTGTCATTTATTTAATTTGTCATAATATTTTTATTTCAGTTCTAGTTTTATTCATTTTAGAGTTTCAACTTGATTTTAATTAACCAAAAAATCTCATTTAGTTTTTGTCTTCATTATCTAATGCATTTAACTTTTATTACTATTAAAATTTCAACGTACAGAATTGAACTCCACGTCCTATTCATTCTCATAGACTTGTCTTAACTAAACAAGCTCTATTGATGTCAGCAAAGAGAACATTTCTATGACATTGATTGGAGATTGTGTTTTTTTTTTGGAGGGGCAGCATTACTCGCTAGTCCTACAAATGACCCCTGTAGCTGTGCTTCTGACACACTGCTGCGTTTGCTGGTGTTGACACAGCTCCGTATGCTCCGGCTGGATGATGAAGCTGTCCGGTGGATTGGAGATCTGCTAATCCGTTGCTGAATTAGCTCAGGAGGATGTCTCAAGGCTCTGGCGGTGTGGTGCCACTTATGTAGGATTGAGTAAGTGCCCCTCTGGTCCTCCTCTCGCCCCTGGGCCGGGAAAACAGATCTCAGCCTCCTGTCTCTCCGAGTCCTCACAAAAGAAAACAGAGCGATCACACAAAGAGAGACACTCTCATTTTAATGAGCTGAGGAGGTGAATGGAGAAGTGTTTGGTAGCATATGTACGTGCACTGCTGTTCAGAAGTTTGGGATCTGTCTCTTTTGTCATTTATTTTGTCATTTATTTAATATGAAATACAGCAAAACAGCAATACTTATTACAGTTATTTTGACAGTTTAATGAAACATTATTACAGTAATAAGATGATTTTTCTGCTCTTTTCCATTAATAATTGGTGCTCGGTAATCAATTTTTATCAGTGTCAATTAGTTGTTTTCATAAAATTTGATGAAAAGGAAGTTCAAAATAATTTATTTAAAAGAAAATACAAAAATAAATCAGTTTAACTAATCAATTTAATATATAAAATGCTATGTTTTGATGTTAATATATCAGATTTCTCCAAAATTATGAAGAAGAGTGACTGTTTTCAACATTGATAATAATTAGACATGTTTTTTTGAGCATCAAATGAGCTTCTTAGACTGATTTCTGAAGCATCATTTAAATATTCAGCTTCAAATCACATCAATAAGTTTCATTTATTGCTTTATTGTTCTTTAAAGAAATCTAATTCAAAAGTAGTTTTAAAAAAGTAGTTTATTCTACATAGAAAAAATATATACTATATTACTGTTTTTATTGTATGTTTTATCTAATAAATTAAGGTGGTGACAAAAAGAGACCTCTTTCAACAACCTACCCAAACTTTTGAATGGCAGTGTACATATTGATGGTCGGTTTTGGGGGTCAGCGGTCGGAGAGATAGAGGTTGGTTGTGTGTGTGTGTTTGATTGGTTTTGTGATTTGGGGTGAGGGTGAGACTCCTGTGTGCGGCGTGATCCCGGTGAATCTCCTCTTTGAAGCGGAACAGATGTGGATTTGCATATGTGCGGGTCCCAGGCTTCAGTGGAGATTAGCGGCTGGTTTTGTGGAAGGTGCATATTTAATAAAGGCCTGAAGCGACGCCGAGCACAGCCAGACCCCGACAGACACACAGGACAAAAGCCGAGGAGGGTCATGACGAGCAGAAACAGACCTCAGACCAGATTGGACCGGCCTTTGAGTGGGGCTGTGACAAGATTTCAAGGGTTTACAAACAGAGATTGAGAGAGCGAGAGAAAGGGGAAAGTTAATAAGAGGGTTTATCATTCATTCAGTCTCATCTGCAAGTTTATTTGTTTGTTTGCATGCTTGTCTTTTGATGTATGGTTGTGCTTTTTTTTCTCTCCCCTTTTTTCATGCTCGTGATCTTTTTCTGTTGTAATTTGGGATAAGGGGGTGGGATGGGAAGCAGAAATAAGGGATTTAGCGGAGAATATTTGGAGATGGAAATAACTACACACATTTCCCATGAGGGTTCGCAGAGAAAAAAAGACCCATGAAACTGATTAATGAATGTGAATCAGTTTCATCATTAATGAATCCCATTTAAAAATAATTTGATATTTAATCTTAGTTAAACTCTTTAATGATTAAATAAAAATGTATATGTTTATGCAGTATTATAATCTGTTTCTAAAAAAAAATAAACAAACATTTGGAAGCTGTTTTTTCATTAACAATTAATCCAAATGCATCCATTTAAGATGATTAATTTACCTGTTGTTGTTCACTGCTTAAAATGAATTGTTTTTACTCTTTTAGGTCTCTTTTCTTTCAATCAGTCAGTAAGGTTAAAGGAACCAGAATGCACAGAATGCAGTCTTTTTGATCTGCTTTTCAGTGAGTTGTTCTTTATTCATCCACTGAGATCTAATCCACTGTTTATTTTCAGGAACTGAAAATCAAGTAGTTTTTTGAGGCGCTGATTTTCTTTTCCTCACTCTTGTGTCTTCTCTGCCTTTTCTTTCCATTTCTTTCTGTTTTCCTCTAAACTAACTCATTGAGCTGTATGACTACAGGTTTGAGTGAAAGTTTTTGTTTGGTTAAAAGAAAGAGAAAAAGCTAAATCTTGTATTAAGTCTTACCTTTTGTTATATTTACATCACCATTTAAAAGTATTTTTATGCTTTCCAAAGAACTAAAAAATGGTATTGTGGAATATTATTACAGCTTAAAATTAGCTTTCTCTATTCAAATGTTTTTAAGAATGTAATTTATTCATGTCACATGTCACATCAGAAATAATATGCTGATATTCAAGAAACAAGTTTTTTTTTGAGTAAACTCATTGATTCATTCTTTTTTTTTTCGGCTTTGTCCCTTTATTAATCTGGGGTCGCCACAGCGGAATGAACCGCCAACTTATCCAGCACATGTTTTACGCAGCGGATGCCCTTCCATTTCTGGGAAACATCCATACACACTCATACACTACGAACAATTTAGCCTACCCAATTCACCTGTACCGCATGTCTTTGGACTGTGAAGGAAACCGGAGCACCCGGAGGAAACCCAATCGAACGCAGGAAGAACATGCAAACTCCACACAGAAACGGGAACTGACCCAGCCGAGGCTCGAACCAGCGACCTTCTTGCTGTGAGGCGACAGCACTACCTACTGCGCCACTGCGTCACCCATTTGAGTAAACTTTTGCTGCTTAATATTTATGAAGACATTTGATGCATTTTATTTTTTATTTTTTGATGAATAGAAAGATACAAATAACAATAATAATTATTTTGCAACATTATTGAACAATATGTGGGGCAAAGACGAGACAACCCATTTTGGTGGATGAAATTAAATGTTTTAAATGACTTTTGTGAAAATAAAATATCAAAATATGGAAGAAATAACGCTTCATTGCTATTCAGCAAAATAAATTACAAAAAATGAAACAACATACTTAGTCTGTCATGTACTTATTATATATATATATATATATATATATATATATATATATATATATATATATATATATATATATATATATATATATATATTTAACCAAATTTCATTATATTTGAAATGATTGAAACCATCAATAGTGTGAAAACAATACGTGGCATAAAGATAGATAGATAGACAGACAGACAGACAGACAGACAGACAGACAGACAGACAGACAGACAGACAGACAGACAGACAGACAGACAGATAGATAGATAGATAGATAGATAGATAGATAGATAGATAGATAGATAGATAGATAGCAGAAATAATCAATGAGAACAAGGAAACAAAGCACAAGAGGTTATTGGAATGAAGAAATTGTGTATTTTTGTATCTCTAAGGAGCTAAAAAGTGAATGAAGTTGTTTGGGAAGTCAGGTGCTGTGTCTCTGAAGTGGATTAGCTGTGTGTGTGATTGTGTGTGGTACGTCTGTGGGTCTCAGTGGAGGGCCCGGGCCTCAGTGGGTTTAATCCACACTCAGAAATCCTCCTAATGAAGCAGATCACACCCCAGCATCACGGCACACTCAAGTCAGTCTATCCGCATACAGCAGAACAAAGTCATAACACCAACATAAATATTTCAGTCTGCTTTTTATCTTGGTGCTATCATGATAACACCACTCTGTGGTTTGGGTCAGGCGTGAAGAAAGAAAAAAGGAGAGAGAAAAAAAGAAAGAGAAAATATGAGTAAGAGTACAGTAGTTTATTTGATCAAGGATCCTAGAAGATAAAATGAATGACTAAAGCTCACCTTCAATCACTCATTCAATCAGGTGAAGAATGAAGAAAACCACTGCAAAGTGGCTTATCACAAAAGAACTCGAAAATCTGTAGTGTGCTTTTTTTTTCTGTACAAGTAAATGGATAAAGGTTCAAAGTAAATAGTTGTTGTGATTAAATGACTTATCTGCTGGAAAAATAAAGTATTACTTTTCATTTTTAGAAAACTTAACTACAGTTACTTATAATGTTCTTCCCTTAAATGCTGTAAATATATTCAGCCATTCTGTGTTCAGAGAAGTAGAGTAATTAGATTTTTTTTTTGTTATACATATAAACAAATATAATTAATATAAGTATATTTTACCGAATAATTATATTTTTCAACTAAATATTTATTAAGTTATTGCACTTTAAGATAAAAAAAGTAATTGTGTGTGGGTGTGTGCGTGTATGTACAGTATTTATGCATATGTGTGTGTGCATGCGTGCAAACAGAAAGACATATTTCAACTGAAGGTTAGATTTGTCCAATAAATTAAGAATTAACAATATACAGTGTTAATACTTTGAAGTTTTACATTTTTTCATACATATAACGTTTTAACTTAAATTAAGAGTTCAATTTTTCAATAACGCTAGAAGGCCCTGTTTGACTCAAAGTTAAAGAATTAAAAAAGTTTCATTTCTATTGTTTATGTATTGAGATATTTTTAAATACAATTTAATACAATTTTTAATGTATTTATTTAACTATTATTAGTTACTTTTCTGAAGTAATTTTCCCAACACAGTTTCCAACATTTCTCAAGCTATATCATTGTATATATTTAACAGAAAGAAAAGAAACTTACTAAGGTTTGGAACAACTGGAGGGCGAGTAAATTCTATTTTATCAGGGGTGAACAATCCTTTAAAGAGAATCATTAAGTTTTCCACATCTATAGAGGCAGTCTATAAGAAGAAAAAAACACATAGACACTTAGTGATGCCTATTACAAACGCAGACATTTAATGCACTTAATATCCCATTTTAGCCGAAATGTGTTATTTTTACACCTCCCAGGGGGATCGGCGTAATCACCTCACATGTATGGTGCACGTTACAGTAATTAAACTATTACAAAGGGGCCGTTTCTGATCAGGAGAAGCGCAGGGGCACAATAGCAGGGGCCTCCCTCAACATGTCGACTCTCTGGCAGACATTAATTGATTCTTTGTAGAGGGAGATGAGGAGAGGAGAGTTACCTGCGTCCCACACACACCAGATTAAACCCCATGATGGGGGTCATCAATGTGATGCTGCGTGTGTTTGCATTTGATTCGAGTTTAGGAGGCCCGTAAGTGTGTATGTGTGTGTGTGTGTGAGGGCAGTGGTCTGTGAAGAAGCACAGAGAGGGAAAACGCAGGGCATCCTTTATTTATTTGTGTGTGAAATATTTATCTGTCACAGTGACGTGGAAGAATGGGGCTGTCAGTCTCCTCTGCGCAGTCAAGAGTGTCGACAAGCTGGCGGACCAATCTCCTGTGAATAATTGCTGGAATTTCACTTTTGGGAACGCAGCAGACTCCCCTTTCCAGGCCACACTTTCTCTATGTGTGTGTGTGTTTTGCATCAAGAGAACAGGTAAAATCCTTCTGGGAAAAACTGGACAGCTACGTAAGGCCTCCGATAAATTATTCATATCGTTACTAAACAATGAAAAGCCAATCAAGCTGAAAAGCAGATCAACCTTTAAATGTGTGCACACAGACACGGTTTGTTGTGATGTGCCTGTTTGTGGATGCTCTGGTTATGTGTGTGTGAGTGTGGTGGTCTTGGATCAGAGGAGGGAGATGTAATTCAGAGTGAGCAGCGTTTAATTGTTTTAGCACTCCTGTCTCTTCAGGGAACTCTTGGAGTCCTCTCATGCAGATAAACACACTGCGTAAACAATAACAGGCCTAACGCGCTGGCTTACAGCACTCGGGGAAATTCAGCGTCAGAGAGAGAGTGTGTGTGTGCGCTGTGACTTTATTATTTTTTAAATTGCATTTAGCACTTGTTCTTTATTTTAATGTTCAGGTTCAGAGCACGCTTACTGTAGGATTCCCTGAGTGTCTGCTTCTACCGCCTGCAGTCATGGGGTCATATATGGTATCTAAGTAGCAGAAAATGCACCTCTACATGCAAATGGAGGACACACACACACACACATACACATACACACACACACATAAATGCATAAATACACACAATGAAATGCATGGTTTGTGGTCTGT